>JAQNCA010000002.1:16936891-16950983 GCA_029783725.1 Acanthurus tractus | reverse complement strand
CTCGTATAACGTATAACTACGTACACTCATAATAACAGTTTGTATAACAATAGTTGAAATGTTTTGCAGGGCACATGTAGAAAAACATATGCAAGAACACACATGAAAAAGCTTACATCCTTGAATCTGACGCCTACGTGCATGCCGGCGAGGACTCCCAACTCACCTTCCAAAAGTGTAATCATATGATCCTGCTGAAGATCTCCCTGAATTTAAGGAATCTATTACTTAGGAGAACTTAGGAATGCTTAGGAGAATGAGAATTAAGAAGACGTTTAGCTTGATAACAGCATGTAAGCCTGGATAAGATAAGCTACATTTGAAGAATGGAGCCCTGATCTTTAGGCTTATTAAAAAGTGATGAAATTTTTGCTGATGTTTGGCCCAGTTTTTTTGTTTCCATGCCTGTCTGGTCACTGTGAAGATGTTGTCTCCCCCAGTGGAGTTCAAAAACTGCTGTCTTGCTTTATTCCAGACGCTGAGAGAATAACAGAGGAAGCATGAATTTGTTTTTTGCCATTTTGGCAGTTTTACTCCTTACCCACTGACCTATGCAGCACCGAGTCTCTGTATCCCCCCATTTCTAAATTTGTATTTGTCTATTGCACACACAGACAGCTCCGACAACTCTGACCTTGAGGATGACATCATCTTATCCCTGAATGAGTGAGGAGCCATTGGCATCTGGGAGCGAGGAACCGGACAGCATGTCAAGACTTCTGTCTCATGGACATTTGAGCTGCAGAACAGGAGGCAAGAAAGGAGGGTAATATCAGCAAATAAGGCGGGAGATAACAAGGAGCACTGCCAGTTTGAAACAGAGACTCTGAGTGACAGGACCAAGGAAAAACAATCTCACCGAGACGGAGGGGGAACCAGTGCACACAAATTGACTTACTGGTGGGCAAAAATGATTGTATTTGATATAATTTTTTAAAACAAGTGGACATGATGATGAGCAAAATGGCTAGTGTAGATGCATTGGAGAAAAGTTTTGTATTTTATCACATTTCTAGCTCTTTAAACGAGCCTCTTCATTTGATATTGATTCTCTCACTTTGTAAGCCTCTGTTTGGTCACAGATTAGTGTTTGTAGGGGGAGAGGCGTACATAGCAGGGCTGTGCGTCTGCATTTGTCTGGCAAAGGATACAGTGCTCTCTCAAGCTTGTAATTTGCCAGACCGCCAAGTATAATCACCAAAAAGTACTCAAATATTGAATTAGGCAGCTAATGTAATGCACAAACATGTTGCTGGTGGTTCATTAAGCAACAAACCCACCTTCAGGTTTTTCTTTGACCACAAACTTATGACTGAAACACCACACACAGCAGTGCCATTTGTGAACATCGCCCTCTGATGTCATCATGTAAATAGGGAAATTAAATCAGTTTTGTGCTCTTAAATTGCTGAAGATACCATAACTAGTGTGGACACTGTAACAAAACAATTCACACCCACTCACTTCAGCACATGATGTATAGAGGCTTCGACAACTCTCAACCATTGTGTTATTTTATAAACCCTTTACTGTGCCAAGCAAGGATTTGGGTTTAGTCAGATGTTTTAAAAAAAAGATAACAGGGTTTTGTGCTGTTGATAAAGGCATAATTTCAATCACACAGTGACAACTTAATTTAATGTTAGAAAACAGTGAGTTTGGTTCAGGACTGATGTCACAAACCTCATCCAATGGGATAAAATCTGATTTAGCTAAATCTTGAAAGAATGTAGAAACATAGGAGGAAAAAGGGTGGAAAAATTTCATAAAATAAATTTCATTTCAAATTAAAGTTTCCTCAGAAAAAGGAGGCCTCAAACTGTCAACATTGTTAAAACAATTGCCTTGTAATTGCACACTTTTTGAAAGCAGTGCAAACATTTCATGATTTTTCTCATGTTTTTGCCTTCTATCTATTCATTTTGCCTGTTTCATATCCATAAGGAGACTTTTATGTTGACTTTCTTGAGACAGTTTATGTACAGCTTGTATGTATCTAAAGTATTTTTACTATAAATAAAACAGCAAAATTAGCTTTGTGTGTGTCTTCAATGAGGTTTGAATAATGCTTACGAGCACTAGACATATAATAAGCTTTAATAAAAGCAGAGGGGTCTTGTAAATTTTTGTCTCTTGAAACCAAGAAATCCACAGAGGCTGCTGCGATCTTAATATAAATTTCTATCTAACATACTTGATCGTTATAACCTGAAAGAATGGAGCTTGTGAGGGAAATCCTGTAGTAAATCTTTGAACAGCGAGGAACTAACCCTTGGTTTGATAGACCACAGGTGACCTTACACCGGATGTACCATTAGATTTTGGGCTTTGTCTATTGTTATTACTAGATATTATTCAAACACATGTAATATCTGTTTTTATGCAGATGACATTCTAATATATAAAAACAAAACATAACATGTCAGTAATCGTTTAATATTATTTAGAAATCTCTGCATAATCTAAAACTTCTACTGAAACTGAAATTGTTCAGTCTTAAAAGTATCTGGGAATCTGGTCAGATATCAATCTTTTTTTTTAATCAAACCTCACGAGGGACAGATGGCACAGAATCTGAAGATAAAAACTATTTTCTTAAATCAGGGTAAAGTGTGTTTTTTCTCTCAAGGACAAGGAAACCATTGGCGCTCAACCATCATGTCTGTGTTTGGCTATGGAGATGTCCTCTACTTTCATGCTGCTCGTTCCATCTGACTAGCAACAAGGGAATTACTCACTACTACTATTGTTTGTAAATGTATTCTGCTAAAGCTGCCTGTGTGTATCACATCTCCTCTGTTCATCAGACCAGATCCAGAGACTGGCTAGTATATACTCTACGAGTAAATACTGAACCGGAGCTCCCTTCTGCTACTTTGCACTGTATAAATCGAATGAACTACAAAGGAATTTAACACTTTAACGTTTGGTCCTGTTTGATAGAAGTTAGACCTCATAATTTGGACCTTTTTAGAGATGTCTGAAATTGTTTCTTTTACTGTTGATTTGTATTTGTGTGTGACTGTGTGCATTTGTGTTGTGCCATGTCTTATCTCTTTTCGGTTTCTCCTGTTTTACTCAGGTCTCTGGCAAAACAGATCTACCTCGTTAAATGAAGATTATGGCAAAAATCACAATTATCTTATCAGTAAAGTTAATTTTGGTAAGTTTATTCTCATCTCTAGTGAAATGAGATTCCGGGCTGCTTTTAAGCAGGAGAAACTATGCGGGTTGTAGAGCTAATAGAAAACCTGCAAGGCAAAATGTGCATTTGCATTTATGAGCAGCAGATGAGTTAGAATATAAAAGTTTATTAGTTGCATATCATGCTTTACATTTCTTGCATTAGCAAAATTACATCTTTATTTGTTACAGTTAAAAAAAGGACATCACTTAGGCCTCTTGGTTGCTGAATTGTGCAATCAGGGATTTTGATTTGCCACAATATATTCCTGTAAAAAATTAAATAAATTGATAAAATAGTACATTTAAATATTGACCCTAACCACATAATGACGGACCAAACAAGTCCTCTGATTTGTGTGTGCGTGTTTGTTTAGTGCTTGAGTGTGTGTGTGTGCTGCCTGCTTGTGCAGACACGTGTATGTCCGTGTATGCAAACAGTGATTGTGTGTACAGGTAGCAAAGAGTGCATGAGAAGTTTGATCCTGAGGAGTGTAAAGAAACAAGAATGTGTGTGTTGGTGTGAAGGCAGGTGATGGATGAGTTGCTACGACGCGCTTCTTATTACCTCCTCGGCTGCCTCTTATTGTCTGCTGGCTTTGGGAGTGTTGAAACAGATAGCAGCTTTCACTGTATTAGGCAATCCCTGTTTGCAGTGGACCTGTTTCTTATCCTCACAGTGCTGCTGCATCAGAGCTAAATGTAGCCACTGCTCTTCCCAAGCTGCACAGGCAAAGTAAAGGCAGAAAAAAATGATAAGTGCATGAGACATTTTCAAAATCTTTTATGGTATAAAATTCCCTTTGTGCTGGGTTTTACAATTTGCATGCAGTAGTATCACTCTAGCACATTTTCAGCCAGTATTACTGAAGCTTAGAGTTTGTTAATTTTTATTTTTTCTCAAATGTTTATTAGCTGGGATGCATATTTAGCTTGTAAAACGCCCCACACTCCTCCTGCTTTATGTATGTGATTGGAACACCGCCCACAGTGTTCCACTTGAAGTAATAGACAGATGGGAGTCAGTCACAGCGTTGCTATGATGGAGAGAAATTACCATGCTGAATACTGCCCTCCCTCCCACATTACATCAAACTCACTGGACATTCAATATTCACCAAATCACTCTATTTTTCTATTCATGATTTCCTTGTCTATAGGACAAGACAGCTTAGTGCACTGAAATGGCCAGACATGCATTGATAAATGGGTGAGATACTGTATGACAGAGCTTTTTTGGGACCAGTACTGTAAATACATCTGGTCTAAAACATCCACCACAGAGTGTGGTGTCTTCCCACTGCATGCTGATGTTTAAATGTCTAAATCAAGGTCTTAGTGAGGCAGCTTCAGAGCATTTTAAATGCAAAACATCGATGTTTCCTGAAATGTTCTCAAGTGTAAGTCTGTGCTGAAATAATGAGGAGGTCATATGAGTGGATTCATGGAGACTGTTGACGCCACAGGTTTGAAGCTCCACGGCAAAGAAAGTTAATGATGATCATCATTACCCCATAGACAATTTTAACAGCAGTGACTCACTTTATGTTAAAACAACAGGCTATGAACTCAATCCACATGTCGGTACTTTGGGCATAAGTCTTAACTAAGTCCAGTGCACCACATATACAAATTTACAACTCAACTCAATCAGCTTGCAGTTAAACTGTTTCCTTTGCATACACTGAGTGTTTTAAGCTAATTAAAATATTTTATTTAACTTGTTATATTAGAATGAACTTTTTTAGCACATGGAATGATTAGGGAAATGGGTTTTTATGTGTGGAAATGAAGTATTTACACAAGATAATTGAACGAACGAAAACATGTAGGCTACATAATAAGGGCCTAAATTCACCACTTCAGAAAATGCAGCAGTGGTTAAAACTAAATGTTTTTCTACTGACAAGTGAAATCCATGCCTCTGGTTTACATTTATCCACAACATGAAGCTGTGATTAAGCGTCAGTCACGAGTGAATAAATAACAACACTAAACCTCTGATTCCATCATTCATTGCATGTGAACGACATCTATAAATCAGCCACCGGTTGTGTGATGTAGGTCTGATGGGAAATCCACAGTTTGCCAAACCCATCAATCAAACTCAAAGGGGAAATTGGCTGTTAGGAATTAGTTGCATCTCATCTGTGTGGGAGCATGACTGCACTATGACAAAGCATCGCCGGTAGTGGGTCTGTTTCTTTGAAATGACTCAACCAGGAGGTGCTTCCCCACATGGTCTGAGCTGATCTGTAACACCGGGAGCTACTTTATGGCCAAAAGCCCCCAAAGCGACACATTCAATCAAAAAAGGCAGACTGCCAGCCAGCATCCAGCATCCTAGTAAGGAGAAAATGCAGTTTGTGTTTGTGATGGATGCAACTGCCATGCAGAGAGGAGAGAGAGAGAGAGGGAGGGAGAGAGAGAGAGAGAGAGAGTAAGAAGGAGATGGGGCGCATGTATTTGCAAATGCTTGACACATCAGTGTTGACAAAACGAGTCATGTGACGACCATGAAGATTGCGCAATTATACTATAGTGCAGTTACTCTCTGTATTTTCTAACACCAGATTGACAGTTTTGACCGCTGAACAATACCGCGACCTACTCCCTACTAATTACGGAGCGATTTTTGAGCAGCCCTTTTGTGTATCAACCACACTTGAGCGCCATTGGCTTAAAGAAAGAAAAAAAAGAAAGAAAAGGAGATGAGAAAAAAAACCCCAGAAATTAAGTAAATAAGCTTCGAGGAAAAAGGAAATCTTTCCGTTCCACTTGAAATGCGGCTGCGGTAACACCTTTTGTGGAGAGCAGAAAAACCGCTCACCGTGTGCGTGTGAGCGTGCGCGCCTGCCTGCGTGTGTGTGCGTTAGGCTACATTAGGTGGACACGGAGACTGCATCAGACTGGAGACACACGCCGGGACATAATAGAGCGGAGATACCGAGGCTTTGATGGTCCTTCCTTCCCCCCCTTGCACACATACAAACGTCAGGATACTGATTCCGGTCGAGACATGTAGTCCCATGTATGAGCAGCCAGGATCTTTTGTAGCCTTCAGCTCTCATTTTTTAGCATCATCATCTCACGATATCGACATAATGTGGCTTGCTCTACCGGAGGGAAAATAACCAATTATGTGGATACCTACAGAAGAGGAGAAAATCGGAGTTGGTAAGTCAAATGCGCCCATTATTGTTAATTTACGACGTTTGGTTCTGAGCTTTTAATTGACTTTAATCATGCAGCGTTGTTATGGCAGTTTTTTTTTTTTTGCACGAGAAACACCCAGTTTTTTTTTTATCATCGACACACCGCATGAGCTATCCAGTCCGTTTTCCTGTTGTTATGCCCATTACACCCAGTGAAAAACACATACACTTATAATGGCTGATATACAAGGCCAGTGACTGCATAGGAAGGGAAATTGCGTGGGATGATACAGCCTACAACCCACCACCTTAAAGATGCTATCGCAGTCAGCGCACAACCGCAGGCGCCGCTTCAAACCGGCTTCCTGCTCTTAATTTGTAAAATAAAAAATGCGTCAATGTAGCATTTTATCCTTTTCTTCTTACGAGCATATCTGGAGGGGGGAGAGAGGGGGAGAAAAAAAAGAGAGAGAGACGCGATTCGTGTTGAAACCACGAGGGGGCATCGTGACTGCGTCCCTCCAACAGGTGTAGGCTGGGGTGAAGCTTGAGTCTACCTGTAGACTGAAAACTGCCCTGATGCTGCTGCTGCTGCTGCTGCTGCAACGACAGGGACTGCACTGTACCACACTGTGCGTTTCCTGCCTGCATGTGTGCACTTTTGACCCCAAGAGAGAGGTCAAAGTGCCCAATGCAAGATCAGCAGCTCTCCTCTCAGATGAGTCTCTAATGGAAAAAGATGAAATGTGTACGGTCCACTAACTAAAAGAGGAAAAAATAAAGCCACTGGGCACCGCATGGTCAATATAAAGTGTTTGCTGAACCCTACAGCCACGGCAAAAGTGTCTGGAGCGTATGGTTAAACTATAGAGGGTTTTCATTAGGGGGAATGAGTCATGTCCAGATGCTCTACAGCTTACTTGCAGGGCTACTGACGGTGGCTCGCACACTCTCCCCCCCTTCCACATACACACGCCCACACATATACACTTTGTTTAGAGGCATTGCATTTGTCATGATCGTTTCATAAAAACTGCAAGATGAGAGAGCCGCGATGGCAATCTACCATATCTCAGCACTTCTAGTGGCAGTACAGTAATCTTATCGCATTTAATCGCTTCGAAATCCATCCATCCATCCATTTATCCATCCTAGAATCTCCGCAGGTCCTTTTTTCCCCCCCAAGCGCAGAGATAAAATTGTAACAGGGAAGGAGGGAGGTAGTTAGTTTTGTGTTTGGGGAAGCAACAGTTCGGTGCTGCCTCCGCATCAGCCGGTGCGGAGTGACCTGGCGCTGTCCACGGTGCTGAAATGCGGGGAAGCGGAGCCGCTGTGTACCTACACAGTACATACTGTACCGTATAGGGGCAGCTCAAATTACTCAATTTCCCCCCTCCGCTTCACGTAACGTGTTTACATGCGAGGTTCAATATTTCTCCAGCATCCTTAGATGAGACCCGTGCTGCTCCCTGCTTCATTAACCGTCAGTGCAGTTCCACACATGGTCTGTCATCTTGTTATCTCCTGCTTTATTTGTGCCATGTTACTGGTAATATTTTGCATATTGCCTTATCTGTCTTGCCTAATTTGTCTCTCTTCAGTATCACACATAATACCGAGCAGGCCTTTCTTTTCTCCAGTGTTGTCTTAATGGGCCTCGTCTAACAGGAAACAGTTGGAGACCACCTCATGAAACCTTAATGTCTTTCTTAGAATCGCTGCCTATTCATTATGTTGCTCTTGGTTGTGTTTATGCAGGAAATAATATTAGTTGTAAATCACTTGTAGAATGGCAGCAGAGGCCTGGATTCAATGCACTGTGTTTCTGCCGAGCTCTTTCCAACTCTGGAACAGCAACTGATGATTATTTTAATTACAAATTAATCTACAATTACTTGTTTTGTTCTTCAATTATTACTTATTTTGTAAAATACCAAGTGTACCCCAAAGATAATACTCAACATGCAACAAGACAACAAAATTAAAGCTATTTGTGAAGGTTTAATTGTTTTTAATTTAATCTAGTAAATTATTAAGGTAACTATTTATTTTTAAAACAATCTTTCCACCATCCAATCTTTTTGAAGTGGTTAGATTTTTTCATGTTGGACCCTCTTTTTCGTTCTCTTATTTGCAAAATGACTCACTGATAGATTTTGCTCATGTAAGCAGCAATATTGAGAGAATTTATTTACACTTTGTTGGAAAGAGCTCTGACTGTAAGTCATTACCTTCCCACATGAGGGAGAGAGTGAAATGAATCAGCTGGCTTTATCTGTGGCCACATGGACGTTGCTCAAACACAAACTACTGTAGCAGCACACACAATAATCAAGGAGACAAGGCCACCATTATCTGAAATGGACAGCTCCAGGATCAAACGTGTTCATGACAGAACAAAAGATAGAGCTAATGTTCAGCTGAGAGTGGGATCAGAGAGATTAATGTAGCCCAAAGTAGCATATCTCCGTGGTTTTAGGCGTGATTTTGACTCTTAATCTCATCTGCAGTGGAAAGTTGCCCAGCCTCATTTTGGTTCTTGGATTCTTTAGACTCTGGATCCCAAGTTCACTAGTATTGTAGTTTCCCGTACCTTAATAAACATGTACCATAAATATATGTATTGTTGCATGTGTGATAGTCATGTTCATGGGTTTCAAAAGAACTTTATAATAAGGTCATCATCTTGCGGCTATATAGACCCCTGCAGTTGGGGAGCATGCCTAGATTCCCGTGACACTGATTTGGAATCAGATATGGTGAAACGCTCCTCTTTCCCTTTGTGGCAGAAATCCCTAGGTTAGCAAGACTTCAGCACAGTAATGTCTCTGAGTAAGTGGGTGTGCATTCAAGTCGTGCTAAACAACATGACTCAGTGGGCGAAGCCCAGAGCGTTGTGTAATTTTTAACTTGGCTAGATCTGGGACGGGACTACTCAAGCCATGAAAGCAGGACCTTCATGGTCTGCATACTTACATTATCATTACTGGAACGGTTTAAGCAGTTCAGATTCAGATCCATGGTTGAGACTGGAGCTGAAAGAAAATCCAAGAAAGTGAGAGCATTTTAGTGCAGCCGTTTAGATGAACGCAGTGTTCTTTTTGATAAATTGTTTCTCAGTACAGCGGTGCCATTAGCACTCAGTTGTTTTGAAAAAAATAACTGATAATTTATAAGCCGTAATAGTGTTTACTGTTGTACTGGCAGGTTTTTGATGACATCTCTGCTTTCTCTGCAGAATATTTCTCCCCCGGGGGCCGTTGTACAGTTCTGTACTGTATGTGTCTCTCACTGTTTCTAAAGCAAGGTCATCAGGCCACGCATGATGTGTTTCAAGCTTTACTGTATTACATGTTGAGGAAAAACAGTTTTAAGACGTGGCAGCAAGCAATTATGTGTACACTGAAAGATAATACTTGTCTTACTCCATCTATTGTATAAGAACATCAAGGAAGAATAGGGTAAACAAGGAAAATAGGTTAAAGGTCATCCACAAACACTCAGTGTTATAAGTATCTGAAACTGGCTTTCTACTGAGTATTGCTGTATGTAGTGAACACATTCTGTCTGAACAATTGCATATTTCATTTGTTGTTAAGCTGTCAGTGCAGACAACAAACAAAGAATTTGTAATGTGACTTGAACATATTCAAAACTTCCAACAGTATCACTGTTAATGTGATCAAGGGCGTGCCTGTGATACAAGACAGACCTCCAAACAGACAAGATGTTTCGTGGTGCTACAACTCTCCTGTTTAACACTGTGGAGAGCTCTGCCGTGCCACATTATTATTATTTAATCCTTATTAGGTGCTGTTATGGAAAACCAACTCAAGCTTCTGTTCTCACTTCACGCCGACACAGAAAACTGGACTCTTATGAGAGGGGGGAAAAAAAAACCTTTGTAGATTTCTAAAGAATAAATCAAGCAAAGGAAATAGAGAATGTTGTGTGCCTTGAGTTAAATAGTGAAAATCGACCTTATAACTATGAATCTGTTTGATTCTTTAAATTTTAAAGCATTTACAGTAACTTCAATTTTTTCCTTTATCACGAAAGCTGCCTTGAGAAAGGTTGTGGTTCTGTTTGATTCTTATCAGATGTTGTATTATTTGCTTGTTTTATACAGTCAATGGTTATGCCATTGTAGCTACTGTGTGCACATATGGAGCAACATATATACAGTTAATATGAACTGACAATAACAATTACAGAAGAAAGCAATACGACTGATAAATAAGGTGGATTCAAGTGATTATAGCAAGAGACTAACAGTCATATTAGGTAATACAAAAGAAAATTGTGATTGAGTTTTAAGAACCTTTTAGTTACACAAGTCAAAAACAGATAATTGATTTTACGGAGATTGTTTTTGTTAAGATCAGCGGATGATGATCATAGAGGACACTTTGATTTACAAAACTCATTGTACACGTAGTTCTGCATTAGAGCAGATTTGTACTTCAGTGCGTGGAGTCAAACTGTGAAATTCTCTGAGGAATAATGTTGAATCATGTTTCAACTATTAGTCAGTTTAAGAAAATGTGTACAGACCAAATAATTGAATGCAGAGAGTTTGATGAGTAATATCTGTGTTTAGTCTTCTGTCATCCTCTGTGTGTCGAGGCCCACACATACACAAATGGCAGATAATGTGTGGTAGAACCTTTAATTTTTATTGTTCTGAGCAGATGCAGATAATATAATATTTTTTTCATCCCCCTGCCCCTTTCTGATCATGGGATGTGAATTTTGTTGTTTCAGATTGTAGTTGTATTTGTGTTTGAAGTGTACACTGAAGTGAATGAAAAAACAATTAAGGAAATGAAAGTTAAATATCCTTTAATATCCTCCTTGGAAGAATGATTCAACTGTTTGCTCTGCCTTATTTTGAGTCTTTATTCATTTACTTATCCTGATAATCATCTCTTTGCTGCCATCAACATTTTTCATTTTGCTTTAACTGCAACCAAAAGTCACAAAGTCACAGATGACTCTGAAAAGTCCCGTCCCCATCAGGTTTCTGTAAAGTTGCCACTTTTGGGAAACTTGTTATCTGTACTGTCAGAGCTGTAGCTCCTCAGACCTTTGATGAGTTCAAGTCTTGTATTGTGTGGTGCCATATTGGAGAAATATAAATTCTGATGACAGAGGGGCCCCAAACTGTGTGGGCCCCCCTACTGAGTCTGAACCAAAATGTAGTGTGTTCTGTTTATTTAGTTTTCACTCTGACTTGATACTGAAATGCTCAGAGACAAGGTTTGGATTAAACCCACCAAACCATAAACAAAAAAAACAGCCTTAAAAAATAATACTTTAACTGTGCTATTTTGTGAAAGTAGCCAAACAGATTGTTGTATGTTAATGTCTTTTTCTCTTTTAGTGTATCTTTGCCTTTAAAATGTTTCAATCACTGATGTGTATAATGAGCAACTGAATGAAGGTGGATTTTGACTCATGTTATGGATGAGAAGGACAGATAGTTAATGTGTCCTTTATAGAACAATGGTGGTGTGGTGAGTTTAGAGGCAAGTGGAGCACAGCAGGAGTCTCCTCATGTGCTCAAGAACCATAATTCCTTTCAGCGAGTTCCTGATTACGGAAGAGAGGTCATAAAATGCCATGTGCACTTTTAATGCAACTAAATAAAAGGAGAGTCTGGACTGATATGCTGTTGCTGAGTAGAAATGTTTGCTTTTGCCAACATTTTCAACTGCCTGTCCCGTCAGTCCTTCCAACATCCTACGTTCAACATGTTGAAGTCTAAAGATGAATTTTGTTGGATATGCTAATGCTCTGCAGCTTTCAGGCACAATGAAAGTGTGTTTACACAGCTTGGAGGTTTTGTGAGGGAGGACTATGAAAATATGAGCCAGTGTGATGCTCCTGTCTCTCTCACTTGAACATGACAACCTCATCTCATTCTGACGTGGCCTCACTAAAGAGTTTTCAAATGGTGTGAGTGCAGGTTTTGCAATTCAAATGAAATAGAGGCCATTAAAGAATAGGACTCTCAAATAGGAAATACTTAGCCCTGGCTGGAAAAGGGCCCGAGGCAGACTGAAAAAAGGTGACAAGGAGGCTCTTTAAGTCTATCCATCTCTCTCCTTCTAATAAACGCCCAGTATGCTTGACTTGAACCCCAGTGCCATGCAGCACCCATAAGCTTGCCATTTTAAAATGCCCACATCCCCGCAGCAGTTACAGTGAAGAAAGAAAGCCCTCCAGTTTGTAGATGATCTGTTGCCATAGTTACCCGAGAACAGGAACTAAGCACTTGTTACCCTCAAACAGGCGGCAGAGCCGAGCCCAGGTCCCTCCTTCGCTTCCTCCCCCTCACTGGGTCCCCTGGCTAGTTCATTAGCATAATGATTCACACCAACTCTCCTCCAAGGGCCACCGTTTGTAGGTTTTTAAAAAATCGTCAGTGGAGTCTTGTCATCATTATTAAACAACTTGTCTTTGGTGAGGCTTGTGCACTGTATGTTACATGACTCGTGTTGCAGTGCTGCACAGATAAAGATAGCAAGGATTTTCTGAGTATGGTCAAAGACAGCATGATGCTGCAAAAGCAGGTGGAATAGAAGATTTATGTTAATACCAACTCATGATAAACCAGTGTTTAATAATACAGCTTATCAGTTTGTGTGGGCTCTATTTTGGGATTCAGCTTAATTAACTTAACATTGCACAAAAATCAGCCGCTTAAGAATTAATTGCCTATTAACATGACTACCCACTTCAGGGTGGGAGCTTGTTTACAGTTTGTTAAGCAAAGGTTCCTGTGTGACACTGTTTAGATGTTTGCATTAAACAGCTTATTAAAAGCGCTGCTACAACCCCAAAACACTTACTGTGTGGAGACACAACAATGTAGGGGAGGCATCTTTGCTTAATCAGAGGTCACAAAGACCAAACCAAGCGTGATCCTTATGCATAGTATAAATTCCCTTGACAGTCAGCAATTGTATGCATCCACTGTAAGGTCAAATATTTTCGGTTATGTTTCCTCATGATTTTCTCTCTATGTTTTTGCACAGTGATCTGCAACTTCCGGTCACCAATATGTCAGGCCCTGGTCCTGGAGATTGGGGAAACTGTACAAATTCTGGAGAAGAGTGAAGGTAAATGCAATTAGATCTTCATGTGAATAAAGGAGCAAAATTTTATGTATTTGAATGTAAATAAAAGCAGTTCTTTAATGCAGGAAGGTGTCTTGTAGGTAAGGTGGACATTACTGTGGTGATGTGGTTATTTTCAAAGATAGCCTCATTATCCACTTCAGTGTTTTTTCTAAGAAATTAGGGGATTTCAACAGGCTTCAGTTTGCCACTTGAATTTAGACAGTTATATAAGAAAGGAACTTTCACCAAATTTTACAAGACCATAATATGTTGATAAATTTCAGAGCAACATTTCTGTTAAGATCTACACACACTGATGTTTATTACAACTTTAAAACGCCTGAAACATTTTTCAATTTAGGGTTTAGCTGGTTGAGTAAATAAGCAGTTTTTGATTTTCAGAGGAATTTTCCTGCAAATACGGACCAATTTCAATAAAACATATTAGTGCAAAATTCACTAAGCTTAATATGAAAAATCCAAATTAATGGTTTGAGGTATCTGGTAGGGATTAGCCATGTCATGTCCTTGGCATTTCTAAGAGGTTAACACTGTTTAACCATCGCCTCGTTGACCATGGGAGTAGAATACATTGCACTTGATGACACAATGTGGTGGTGATCAAATTGA
>JAQNCA010000002.1:16923802-16936791 GCA_029783725.1 Acanthurus tractus | reverse complement strand
TTTTTCCTTTTAATTGTCCAAAAGACAGGCAAGCATTTTTAGCCATAAGGTTTTAGCTCTTTTTGGGAATCATACTGATATCCGACCCTATGAAGCAGTCCTTTGCTAGCCTAGGCCAGTAAAAGCTAATGTTTGTTTGATGGGTAACGTTAGTTAGCTTGAGGAGGCGTGTGAAAATGACATTTTTTTACATTTAATGTTACAGTCTATAGGTAAGCATATAAAATCTATCTTTCAAAAAACTTGTGATGAAAGCATAACTGTAACTAACTGTAACTGCAAAAACACAATTTATAAAATAAAATAGTTTAAAAAATGACTGGATGGCACATATAACCTGTAACTTCTTGTAACATTCTGTTCAAAATTAGCATAACGAAATGTTGTAATGGCATCTAACTTAATGTGTACACACAATTGTGCTTCATTGTAAAGTAGACTGAGGTTTTCTAATGTACACTTTGCTTTTCCTTTAGGTTGGTACAGAGGCTTTTCCACCAAGAAGCCTTCTATCAAGGTAATTATAACAGTATTTACAGATAACTGGCTTGAAATTGTACTTTTTCCTGCAGGCTAGACATGGTATTCTGCATTTAGATGAACTGATAGTGAATTAAAAGCACTGACTCTGGATTCATATGTAAAGCTCTGCTGTATGCCCTTGTCAATAATACAGCAATTTTAAAAGACTGGCCGGTTAAAATAAGCTTAACCAAGATTTTAACTAACAAATGAGAAGTCACCATAACACATTTAAAAGAAGTTTCTTTGTAGTACAAAATAGTCTCTACATCAAAGTTTAATCAAAGACAAGTGCATATTTGTGAATGATAATGGGATGTGAGAGATGTGCATCCCAGAAATAACTTTGTCTAGACAACAAAGACCCTAATGACTGATTAACTTATTGAATAGAGCTTTGATATGTTAAAAATAGAAATCCCCTGACCTTTGTTTCCAGAGGTGGTTTGACAAAGACGCCATTTTAACCAAGTTCTTATTTAACAGCACAAAAGCTGTAAAATGTAGTGCCATCTTCAAGATGTCATTTACAAATGTACATAGATAATTTGATGTCAAGAAAAAAAGGGAGGTACACTGTTTTTTAAGTACATATGTGTAATTCACACCTGGAAATAAGACACACGCTAGCCTTATCATTTCTTTTAAATAGTAGTATGGAGCAGTAATAGAAGCACCATGGACCCACCACACTGCATGCATGCTTCAGTACTACTGCACTATTTTCTTTCCTGTGTAGCATTATTTGGAAAATCCACATTTTGTTTTCCTTTCAGCCAGCAGATGGTGCAATTAGTAATTTAAAAAAACTGTCATTATACCAAAACAAGCTTTTTAAAAAATTAAATGACAGTTTAATGCTAGTCTGTATCACTAAAAAAGATCTTCATCTGCGGGACAGATCCAGCACACACTTGTTGTGGTGTGATATCATAGATGAATACAGAGGGAAAGTTAGCATGGAAGGCAGACTGGAGTGATTAAATCCAAACCTCTCAGTTCTCAGTTCAGAGTCTGTTCTTCAGCATCATTATGATAAACCCTCTCCATAATGCTCAGTAAGAAGAGACCATAGCTGCAGAATAATGCAACCATCACTGCTGACAAAGATCAATACTCTGCACTGCAGTAAGTGGTTATTATATATGACAGACACATCTGCTTCCCATAGGATTGATTGTTACATAAATGATATATAATAAAGTCCATCCTTAATAACGTGTAGCAGAGCTGGAGTGTCTTTATGCAAACTTTGAGAACATGGCTGTTAAATTTGCACATCCAAAACACAAACAGCAGTATCATCGGAAACACACATACCTGATATATTATTAGAAACATGAGAGCAGCAGGTAATTTTTGCTTTTTCATTTGTCCACTCTGCTTTAACTGAAATGTCAGAAGCTGAAGTGTTATGTGATGCTGCTGGGATGTTTTAAAGAAAGCACAAAAGCTGTCCAGTCCTGGTAAATGTAGGTGTTAGTGGCTACATTCTGTCCTTCTCTACTCTCATCAGCTATTTACAGTTCTTACTAACACCCCTCCATTTTGTTATGTACTCCGCTGCCCACATTCATTCGCCCCCATACTCTCTGTGCTGAGAGAATTAGTTGTGCTCACTGTGGCCATTTCTTCACATCTGGCAGATTAGAATAAGAGAGATGAAGTGCAAGGGTTGCAGTTGGCACCACTCAGTCTTTCATGCCCTTCCCCTGCTAAGCCAAGCCACAACAGGGCTCCTGCACGTTGCTCTGCCTCTAGTCTCTGTAGTGTTTGTGTGCAAACAGTATTCTTTTTTTTACTTTGCAAGGCAGGAAATGTAAGCAAAGAGCAAAGCAGCAATGGTCAGAATATATTAACGGGAAGTGTGATGTTGCTTTTACTTTTAAATTTAATGAGATTGCAGCAGTATTGTAAAAATCTGTTTTTTAGAGTCGTAGGACTCAACAGAGTTTAGTGCACTCTACCCAATAATATAAACATGATATAATGCTGAGAAATTTGATTACGTGTTGTAGAAGAATAAAAAGCAAAATCCTGTCACACTTAGTAACATCTCTGCTCTTTCACTGTCCACAGGGTATTTTCCCAGTCAGCTATGTCCACTTGAAGAAATCCACAGTGACCAACAGAGGGTAAGTTGTATGATGAAGTATTGTTTTTGAGCTTGTGCAGCATAATTTTGAAGGATGTGATTATTATTTCTGGAACATGTATGCCTTCCTTTTAGAAAAATATAAGAGTTGCCAGAATTGCTAATTATTGCATTTTACTGCCCAGATATGCTGCATCTCTAGTGTCAACAATGATATGACCATAGATGGACCTCTCTGCACTTTGTCCAAGTCTGGTGATGTGCGATGAGTTTTAGAAAATAAAATAAAATTACAGATCAAACTGAATGTAAATTACCCATAATATCCTCCAAATAAAGCCTGGAAACTATACCATAGAGCCACATCAAGGCTAGGAGGTAGATTTCATTTTTTTCACAGCATTCCTTTTAGCTGTAACCACACAAAACATTAAAGCCCACTGGGTCTCGTGTCTGATCCAACATTTTTTCTCTCGATGCCAATACTGATACATTATCTAAGGCTACACAACAAGTGCCCATCTGATACCAGTGATATCTTTTCCCCAAATATAAATTCTGCATCTTTCACTGTGTGAAAATCATTGGCATCATGGAATCAGGCATATCTGTGGTTTCATATCTGAGTCTGCAGCCAACTGTGACTGATTGAATGTAACTGATAGCAGAAACAGATAATCTAATAATGAAGCTTGCAAAGATCTGTGTGTGCAACAAGCTCTCGTCTAAAGCTGGTAAAAGTCAATGCCATTTGGCACACCTCATGGTGTCCTATACAAACATACACAATCCTATTATGTTGCTAGCTAACCCTTGCTTATGATTTGTTATAACTCTAAGGTTAGCAAGCTTCTAACGAAGTGCCTCTCCCTGTCTATGTTGCGTTCAATGTGTGAATGCAACCTAATCCTCTCTGCATGAGGAGGGGTGTGTGTAAGTTGACAATTCACCAGCTAAGTCAGGTCATGGTTTTTCTTCCCAGTGAGCACCATCTTGGTAAATGAGCTTGGTCAGTTTCCCTCAAGAGCCATGGTCATCTGTCAGGTTGGCCAGCCTGGTTCTGGCCATTGTTGTTTTGTCTAAAAAGGATGAATTTTTACAAGTTGTGGTCGAAGCACATGTCAGTGACGAGGTCTGAATATGAATACATCCAAAAAGGGATTTGAGACTGTGTTTGTGGACCAATTTTGGGTTGGAAATTTGGCAAAATTTCTTTAAATATGTCAGACTGTGTTAAGACACTTTAGGCCATGTTGCACACCAATGGACTTCTTTATGACAAGGTTGGATTTTCAGAATTTATACTGACGGGTTGAACTACCCGCTTTTGTCAGGTATTCAATTCTTCCAAAACCAGTCTGTGCCACTGATTAGAGACATACTTTTGTGCTACCTTTACCTTACCAATCCTATCAAGATATACTTAAATAAAGCAAAATGAAATTACACATGCCATAACAGAAGAGTTTATCCACTTCAATCAATCTTACCCTCACTGTCAGTCAAACCCAACATCCACGCTAAGATTAGAGTGAAGTAACACCTTGTGCAAATATTAGAGGCATTACATCATCTGCCTTAATGTGTTTATTATGAGGTAGACAGATATAGTAAAAAAAAAGGCAGTTAAATTTATTGCATTTTGTGTAGGAGGGGATTACAGCTTAAAATACTGAAGACCTGTTGTACACAACATCAGCAGTGTTTATTTTTTCCCTACAGATGATTGTCTACCAGACCTTTATTGAGACATTTTGCAGGATGATATGAGCATGACGATAAGAACAATTGTGTCTGTTCTGTTTTGTGTATTCTGTTTAGTAAGATAGTCGCCATCAGACAGCTGCTGACTTGCATCCACATACCCTCACACACACATGTACACACATCATCATCGCTTCCCCTCACAATGGCCGGTCATGGCTGTAGAGGCCAGAATAAAGGCGAAGACAAAAACAGGCTGCAGAGCTCTTTATCAGGCTGAACTCATGGATGTTAAATCTGGAGGCTTGGATCTGTGGCTCAGTGTGGACTGGGAGTTTGCTGTTATATCACTGCCCTCCAGTTGAGCTACCACATAGCAGGAGGACTCTCGTTTGCACTCTGACAATTAAAAGTGCAGACTTGGAAATTGACTTTATTATACTTCCTCACTCCAGGAGTTGCACTTTGGGAAATCTGTTTTGCTGTCTCATGGAGTTAATGAGGTGACACACCTACTGCATATCTGTAGTTCTCCCAAAGCATCCCTGCCACAGACAATCACCCTGATTCATTGTGTAATGGATGGAGATGCTTCCCTTGTTGCAAAAACTATGATATGGTATTAAAGATAATTCTTTGCAGCATAGGGTAGAGCTTAGCAAGCAAAGTGCAAGGTGTCACAAGAGATCTAACCTTTAGTTTAATGTTTTTGAGTAAATGTGATCTCGCAGGAAGGATGAGTATTGTGGTTTCTATTGAATGTTCCACCTGTCTCCCTAAATGCAGTCAGAGAAAATCTCAATAATCTTCTTGATATTACCTCTTTGAATTTCATGGCCGTTCTTCAAAAAGATGGCTCTGAAGCAGCGACATACAGTATATGATGTGGTAGCTGTACTTGTGTTTACTGCAGTTACTCAACACAGCTCAATCAGAGGTGCCTTTTTTAAACACCTAGAAAGCCTCCACTCCCATGTGTTATATCCTCTGTATTTTTACAGGCAGAATTAGTGGGATTTGTGGTTGAGGTTAGTAAACACATCGAAAGTCAGACCCCTCTCTTAGGCTTAGCGTCTCCGGATGAGTGCTTATGGTCTGCCACCTGGTTGCTACATTTACAAAGGCTGCCCTCACACCCTGAGTGCTCTTATTGGCTGGGGGCTACACACTCACTGCCCAAAGGTTAACATCCAAAAACATCCTGAACAGTGCAAAAATAAGTACATGCAGGCAGAGGGCAGGGTCTATGCAGACGTTGGCACTGCCATGCACTTCTAGTGGGTCTTTAGTGAATGTGTGAGGGATTATTTGTAAGTCCATCTATTGGTTTTTAGTAAAATTCTGCTTTTATTGTGTGTATAAACAACACGCCAGATGCTGCAGTCTGGAGGTGTTAACTGATCTGTTACCTAAAGTATGATAGTCTGTTCAACTGAATCAGGTAGTTTCTTAAAAAACGAAAAACTCAAAAAAACATCTATCAGGCTCAGTTGTCTGGTACTGAGTTCTTTTTCACTTATTTCAAATGTTACATACTAATTATACCAACAGCCACTTATACAACGTAGTAACTTCCATGCAGCAGCGCCCCCTTTGGGCACATGTAATGATGGTCATAGAATATTACACACTTTGGACCAGTCTGTCCACTGCGTACACGCTGCCCACACTGACACTTACTTTCATCACTGACATTTATGAGGGTTTCCTTGCGTGCTCTACGTTCATATATGTTTTTTCCCTCAGGCTGTGTGAGACCGTGGTGCCCCTCGAGGACCCTATCATCACAGAGACCACCTCAACGCTGCAGGAATGGGGTGTCTTGTGGAAGCAGCTTTATGTGGTCAGTAGCACTATATTACAGTACGTCTCACTCATGTGAACACATAACACTAAGCAATAAATGTGAGACTGGATCTAACACAACACAGATTTCCAAGGGAGTTGAGAGTAAAACAGCTTTTGCAAAAAGGAAATTGCATCCATTGTTTTTTTCTTTTTTTTGCATCCTCCTCAGGGGGTTGGATGGAAGAGGCTTTTCCAGTATGTTTTTCTTCGTGTGCCTAATTCAACACCTGGTATAACTAGGTCTGCCAGCGAGAGTGGTGAATAGCCTGAGATATATCCCAAACATACAGTGACAGCTCCTTTAGATATTTCCCCATAGCATGTCGTTCTGACTGTCACCCTACATTTTCATATACTATCTTCGTAGGAACAGAAATGGTGGTCGGACACAGATAATGGCCTACAGACCTGTCGTATGCAATTTCATGCTGTGTCATTCACCCATTGATTGATCTCAGCCTGCCTCTCATGGATTCTGCATCATCTTAAGATCCAGCACTGCTTACCACCTTCAGTCAGCCTTTACTTGCCGAGCAAAAGTGATTACTGGAAACCTAAAGCATCCTTAATCCTACTACATGTCGAGGGGGCAGGCAGAAGTGGTTGGTAGGGTTTTGAGTTTGGAGCTGAGTGGATACGTTGCGGAGCTGGCAGCGAGTTTTTACATAACCTCTCACTGAGGACTGCTCACGCTCTGAGCAACTAAGGAGCCTGAGGCATTGGTATGGTGATGTAACTTCCTCTGAAGCTCAACTAATGTGAAGCGCTGATTTAACAGTGCTAGTTTTGGTGCTCACCCCCTGTGTGATATGGGCCATGCTGCCACAGTTGCATCCATAATAAAAGGATGTAGCATTGGCTAGATGTTGATACACCTCACCTTATTGTTGCCAATTACGATTCATGGTATTACTTTGGGAAGCAATGGCCTAAGCATTACTGTGTATTTGCTATAATGTACATAATTAGCCCAGCAGAATAGATTTCTGATAGGGCTCATCAACTCTGACAAAAATCTTTGTTTTCTGCAGCCACCAGCCTTTGAGAACATGCAGTGTTTATCCTCATTAAATTTACATGGAGACTGTGATGGTGTTTAATCTTTGCATTTATGTAAACAAACCTGGGTGGTAATGTGGACTTGTCATGGCATTAGGGAGAACAGAAGATGCCTGAATTAAAAATGTTGTCCTTGATCTCAGAGAAATGGTGAAGAGGAGGTCAAAGCAGACTTGCAAGGGAATTTTTTTTTTTTGTAGCATCAACAAAACCAGTGGCCATTTAAACTCAGTAGCAACTTATAATATGTGGCTAAGAGTGAAGTTCGATGCTTTTATTAAGGCCTCACAAGTTTTTTCCATGTTCATCATTATACTTGCAGATCATAACTATACAATTAATGAAACAGATGATTTTTCATATAAATTCTGGGAAGCGTTTCATTAGAATCTTTAAAGCTGCAGTGGGATTTCAATCTAAAGTAAGTCCTTTTTTGCTGCTTCAATAGAAACACAAGGTGGATCTGTTCCATAAGCTGCGTCATGTGATGAATGAGCTCATCGACCTGCGTCGGCAGCTGATCCAGGGTCATCTCGCCCAGGACCAGACTCGTGAGATCAAGCGGCACATCACCGTACGGCTTGACTGGGGCAATGAGTGAGTTTCTCTTTTACAAAGTGCATTATGGAGAGAGTGGGCATGCTCAACAGCAAATGTTTGTTTTTAACTGTGGCTACAAAGAATACCATATTTCTTTGGCAGCTAAGGGGTCTGCAACACTGGATGAGTGGGTGTGTAATAGCATCCTCTATGATGTAATTTCATGGTCATTTAGCAGATGAGTGAATCTCAAGCGGCTTAAAGTCAATGCACATCTCCCTGGAGGAACTGTAAAGCCATAGTCTTTCTGTTGCCAGTTTCAAACTCCATCCAACTGAGCTGTGACAGGGATCCATAACAGAGATAAAGATGCGAAGGCTCCAGCTCAGCTAAGGAGGAGCTTTACGTGGGGGGCCATCTGTCAGTTTAATACAAGATTCATTGCAAAATTGCACATAAAAGAACACAGATATTCACTTTGAACTACATCACTGGATTGGTCATATACGACGTGTGTTAATGTAAAAGACAGTCAGAAGTGGAGCCTGAAATTTTACACCATGCATCCTGAGGTCAGTGCTCTGCAGTGCACACTGACCTGAGAGCTGTAGTGATCTAATTTCATGGTCAAAAGATCTCAGCAGCAGTGATAGTACTCCATGATTTGAGGCTGCAGAGTTTTGGTTTTGTGAAGAGCTACAGTGCGATTTACTACAGCACGAACCAAAGGTGTAAGTCAACAAAGTACAGTATGTTTACCTCAGTACTGTACTTAACCTATTAAATCCCATTGACCCTTTTAGGTGTCTTTAATGCAAATTCATGTTTAGTGATTTATTATCATTCAAACCCAAAAGTCCCCATTCCACTTCAAGATCCCAGTGTTTCCATAGATGCCAATAATGTCTTACAGAGTTGTCACAATAACATGATGCACAAGGCTAAAGTCTGAAACAAAAACTGTTACAGGATATGGTTTATATGAACAGAAGCTTAAGTGGCAAAGCACAGTCTCATTTCTTGACTATTACAACTTTTGTTATGTTACATTTTGACTCCACTACATTTCTGAGAGAAAAGTTATCAGCCTTCTGGTTTGGTCTACTTTATATCCTCTAACAACCATCTGACAGCTAGCAGTTTATTGTTTTCTAACTCAAGGTTTTCAACAGTGAGAGCTTTTGATGGTAGTGCTCTTCATTAATGGTCTCTCATAAAGATATGTGTATTACATAACTGATAATTAAAATGCTATATATATATGAAATACCATTATTTCAATGTTTTAACTAGTTGAGGTAGAGCTAACTTTAACAACTTTGTGTGCTTTTATGTAGTTACTTTACATGTTTCAGATAATTACATTTGACAAAGTTATCTTCTGGTTTGTTAAAGCAAAAGTTAAACATTTAGGGAAATATGCAACCATTAATTACCACTGTTTCTTGGCCTTGAGTAGTTGCCAAATGAAGTATCCAGGAAGTGACTGTGCTTAGCCAGAAGATAGTCTGGCACATAACCGCCCCCAGTAACACAGCAAACTGTCTTTTTTACACTTCAGATTTTGTAACAGGTTAAAAAAACAAGATATAGAGTATCATGTTAATTATTGAGCTTGGAGGTACTGGAATTTTTCTACCTTCAGGCAGAGCTATGCTAGCTGTTTCATCCTTTGTCCAGTATTTCTTCTAAGCTAAGCTAACTGGCTATAGTTTTTTATTTACCACAATTACGAGAGTACTATCAATCTTTCAAAGTCTTTTTCTGTGCTAGTAATTGTTTGCCAGAATAAAAAACAAAACATTTTTTTACTCTAATATGCAAAGTAGTAACTAAATATGTCAAATAAATGTAGCAGATAAAAAACAATGTTTTCATTGAAACATAATGTTGTCAGCACAAAGTTAACAGAAATGCTTATACCTAATCACAGTATTTGGGTAAATGTTAAGGTAAAAAAGCTGTGTTTTACGGGAATGGTGTGGGATTTTATTTTGGATACAGTACAAAGTTGAATGAGGTATTTAAACAATTGTGGTTACCTTTAAAAACTGAATTAAAATGAAAAAACAGCACCAAAAGCTTAACATTTTGAACACTGACTAAAAGCTGAAATTTGATGTTCATTGACTCAGAAAATAATGTTTTAATACAAACTCAGACTTTTTTCTGCATTGCTTTTTTTGTCTTTGTTACACACCCTTCACACCTCTTTCACCAGACACCTTGGCCTAGACCTTGTTCCCAGAAAAGAGTTTGAAATGGTGGAGCCAGATCAGATCAGCATATCAGAGTTATACAAACTGGTAAGTTGGTTGATATTGTTCTTGATACATTGCAAGCTGTACAAATCTAATTTATAAATCATACTACACAATTAATTGATAAAACAAATGTACATATTATCAAAGGGTCACAATGCAGGTATATACATTCCTGCAGCTTGCACGAAATATCTGTTGCAATGACTCAAATGGAGCTGTCCTCACACACTGTGAGCTTTTTTACTCTCTGTGTTCCTCTATTTTTCATAGCACAGCCTGGTTTTGCATATAAGAATGTGTTGTTGGATGTGTAGGGATGTGTGAATGTACCGATTATCAAATCATCCATAAGAAGGTGACTCACAAGAGAGAGAGAACAATTCAGCAGTTGGAGCTGCCTCACGTGACCTATCTTTATGCTTATCTTACTGCCATATTGAGTGTGTCCCTTTCCTGGCATGCACGTGATTCTTACAAGCGTGTTTGCTAGCTAGCAAAGCAGACATAATTCAAAGTGACAGAGCCAGGTGAGGTTATGGCAAAATGCATACAAATTAATTTTTTATTGTTGTTTTTTAAAATAAATGACATATTTCAGTCTTGGTTACTGTAAGCCACCAACGGGACTAGAGACTTATTTCCATAAATAAATAATGTCTCAAATGTATTTTAGTGTTGTGGGACTTTAAAACCTATACACACACACGCACACACATACAGAGGGGAAATAATGTGATTACAGCACAGATGTTATGAAATCTGCTGGTGAAAATTGTTATCTAGGAAGGAGATCCTTTTTGGTGAGTAGCTGAAGCTCCATATGCTGATCAAAACACTCTCCTACTGCCCTGCAGCCTCCCATTATCCCATTGCTGTGTTTCTCCGCTTTGCACGCGGAATGTTTGTGCACTAAATGCTCTGTCCAGAAACAACAGCGTAGCTCTTCCTTGCCAAAAAGCCTCCTGACTCTGTCGATGAAAGTGAGCTTGTTTTTGGCAGGGCACGAGGCCTTGGCACCTCTTCAGGTAGGGGAGCAGAGGAGTTCTTTCAGGCTGCTGAACAGAGAGGTGTGTGTGGGCGATACTGGCTTTGTCCTCTCCTCTCCCACACACTCACGTTTTGCCTCATGTGGGCTTCTATTAGCGCTGTAGGAGAAGTAGTGTAGCCACTTGGCAACATACGTAGGTGCAATTTTTGTTAGATTTAAAGCATTGACCGAGGCATTGCTCAGGTAATGTGTGTGTCTGAAGCTGCTATAAGGTATACAAGTTCAATGCTGAGTAGGAAGGAGAAAGAATTGATGGACTGATTTGACATTTTTCCTTTGAATTTCTCTCTTTTTAGCATGTATCCAGCAGACACTGTGGTCAGCAAAGCACAAACCAGGTAAACTCTTTTCAAAGCAGTTGGTCTACAAAATCACCAGAAACTGTAATGTTGTGGTAGTCTCTTCAACTCTCATTTTATGCTTCTTTTCCAAAGACTTCGTATCAAGTGAGAGCACTCTGTCTTTGACACTGTAGCTAGTACATTTAGACTTTTTACAACTGGTTGCCTAAAGTTCTGGTGATCCAGGAATTTGTCTAGTTGCCCTGAGGATAAGAGCTCGTAGGGTTAAAAAGCCTTGATACAAAATTTAAACTACAAAGTGGCACAGCCATGTTTCATAAAACCCTCACACCATCACTGCCAGAGTTGGTCTGTTCCCACTGGGACTACATATGCCCCAAGATAGATGCACAAATGGTACTGAGGGGCGTTTTAGATAGTTGCTCTCTCTAAATATCATTCATGTGGAAACATCAGTTTAAAAACTTGTTGAATTTTGACTCTATTAATGGATGCAGTATTTTTAATATGTAATTTCTGGCTTAGATTTTCATTTAGACCTCAGATGAACTTCCACACAGGCTAATTCTTTACTGAGACAGGGGGCATTATGTTATTTTTTGACATTTAGAGAAAGTCTCTTGTTGTTTTCATTGAGTTTGATGAGAAAAACCATTACCACTCTCCTGTCTGTTCACTACATATGAAGTTACCACCAGCTAGCTTAGCACAAAGAATGCAAATAGGCAAACAGCTACCTTGGCTTGGTTTTAGGGTGACAAAATCCAAAAGCTTACAAATTGGCCTCCTGTAAAACCATGACACATTTGTACACTTTTATACAGTAAAAAATAAACTATAATATCAAGTACATAGCTTCTAGCACATGGAAGTAGATACTACTGGACTGAGCAAAGCTATTTGATTTCTTCTGTTTACAGTCTTTGTGCTAAGCTAAGCTAACTTGCTGTATATGGCATCCTCATATATACAGGTCAGTTGTAGATATTCTCATCTAAATCTCTGCGCAAAAAAAAAATATATATGTATATAAAAAATATAAAACATAATGTCCAGAGCTGTAGTGTCCCGTCATTCATTTATCATTTCCCAGTTTAGAAGGCAATCTGTATGTCTGCTGAGTTTACTATAAGTAGCATGCACTTAAAACAGGATGAAATACACTTCAGAGCTTGTGTATACAAATGAATTATTCACCACTCACAGTGCACACACTGACCTGTTAAATAAGCTCATATACAGAGTGGCAGGTACTTGGCCTGGCTTGCATTAAGGACCCGTCTTGTTAGCGGTCACTTTTGTCTTCATTCCCAGGGTGACAGCACGAGACAGCGCCATGGTGACGGTTGTCGTGTTCCCGTGTCGCACCACCTCTTCATCAATCTGAAGAGCTTTACTTACAACAGCATCAGTGAGGATGCAGATGTCTTCTTCTTTCTGTACGACACACGCGAGGCCAAACAGATCAGGTGCGCAAAGGAATCTCAGTGCACACACACCAAATGATCCTGCAAGACTAGAGGGACACATACACACGCACACGCACACGCACACACACACACACACACACACACACACACACACACACACACACACACACACACACA
>JAQNCA010000002.1:16892562-16923702 GCA_029783725.1 Acanthurus tractus | reverse complement strand
ACACACACACACACACACACACACACACACACACACACACACACACACACACACACACACAAATGACTACATGCTATCTCTGTCCAGCAGATTGACTGAGGCATTCTGTGGTTAACAGACACTCTGAAACTGTGAACTGGCTTCTTTTGTAGTGAGAAGTTCATGGTGAAACTGAACAAAAATGGTGGACCAAAGAATCCAGAAAAAGTTGATCGTCTGTGTGCTCTCTTCACGGTAACACATTTTCCTTTCCAGATTGAATACAAAAATTATGTAATTCAACTCTCTAAGGAGCTCGACTTGTTTTATCCCTTTTCTCTCCAGGACCTAAGCAGTAAAGACTTGAAGAGAGACCTGTATATTGTTGCACATGTCATAAGAACTGGTAAATAAAACTCAGTGTGCACAACCATCTCTTCCATGTTTAATGACTAAGATGTCTGGTTTGTGGGTGCTGCTTCTTAGAGAATTCCTTTCTGTATTTGTTTTCAGGTCGTATGCTGCTAAACGACTCAAAAAAAGGCCCACCTCATGTGCAATACAGACGACCTTATGGCTGCGCTGTTCTTGCAATGAGTGATGTTTTCCACACCATCACAGACCTCAAAGAGGAGAAGGACTTTGTGCTCAAAGTTTATACGTAAGTCTTCATATGAAGCTCGTCTTCCTCTTCTTCTTGGTGATAAACACAATTAAAAAAATTCACTCTGGCAACTTAAAGGGGGAAACGGTGTCCTATTAATAAAATGGCTCGCGTGCACTTCAGTCTTTTCATACCAGTCGGTTGCATGACCTCTGTACTTTTTGAAATAGAGTTAAAGAGTTTGCTCAGTGAGGCGGGAATGTGTGAATGTTCTGCAGATGTCTTGCATGACAACCTAGCGCTTTAGTGTTGATGCCTGGCGTGTTTTGACCAGAATGATAATGAAGTGTCCTCTGGAAAATCAATAGCTGCTCACCCCGGGCCTGAGACAGGGCTCTTGGCATGTTGTGAATCTGGCTGCTCCTGTTAGACTTTGCCACAGTGAGCCACTCCTGTACGCCAGCCAACCCAGCAAAGGAGGAGTAGGGGAGACACAGAGAAGGGGAAGGGAAGAGACTGAGAGTGATGACACTTAGATAATTGAGCAAGTTGGAGGACAAAGAAAAATACCACCAAGCTCAGCATTTTCTCTTGTCACTTAACAGCTAAAATGTCTCCTCTGTCCTCCTCAGTGTCCGCTCGGGGTCAGAGGTCATTCGTACACTTTACCATCCCGTTGTTTGCCACTTTTCTTGTGTGAAATTCTCAGGATAACAATAGAGCTTGAAAGATTTTTGGAACAGAAAGCTGTCGTTTTTATTGGATTTCTTTGCTGAGATGAAGAGCTTCTTTTTAAAAAGCAAGCAGTGATTCAGTGCTGAGCTGCCTCGAAACTGTCGGCTCCTATAACGCTCCAGTCTGTGCATTTCCCCATGCCATCCCAGGGGCCTACGGGCCCACAGTAATGAAAAAGGCTGGTAGAGAGCTGGCTGTCAGGTTTGCTTAGTGAGCTGTGCATTTGGGCTAATGTGCTGCTTGATAGCACCTCCCCCTGCTGCTACCTTTTCTCCAGGAGGAAATCGTCTCTGGGACACATGCTGTTTCTGTAGTCCCCATGCGCACAATCCTGATCCCTCCATCTGGACCCACTAATGGGTGCGTTGTAACAGCCCTACCCAACTGTCTTTCTCTCCAGATGCAACAATGAGAACGAGTGGTACCAGATACAAGAGAACATCATCCGCAAGTCCAACACCAAGTACTCAGCTCCCAGCACCAACTATGGTAAATATATGTCGCCTCTGCAGATCTGTCATCTGTTTCTGAAGGGTTAAGTTTGCACCTTTTTGTCTCTGTTAGACTTTAAAGAGAAAAAAGTCAGGGGAAGTCAAGTTTCGTTGCTAATGTTTCCATCCAAAGCAGTTCTCGGTGAGTGAGCAGATAAGGGGTCTAGGTCTTGTTCAAGGACATCTACCAACAGGTCCTGTGACTGCTGATACATCATAGACAGAATATAAAGAAGTAGACAGATCCACCATGACATCACCCATTGGTTTGTGATCAACTGTTTTAAATCTGTGTGTGTCACTATCTTTGTTTTTATGGAACAAGAAGAGATCCTTCCTGATTAAGGTCACCTTGAAAGTGATTTGTTAATCACAAACTAACTCTTGTCTCACAGCATATCAGGCTTTATCATCTATTTTACTTTAATTGGGACCTATTTAACAAAAGGAACATCATGCTATATTGGAGAAGACTTGAAACTGGTGTTTTCAGAGCATAAACTCATTAGGGACATTTTACTAAGGTAATAAATCAGGAGAGAAGAAAGGTCATTTTTTCAAAAGTGTACATGGTATCAAATTTCTATTTGAAACGAGTGGATTTGTCCCCCACTGGTCTTTTGTTAGAATGCAGGTTTAAGCCACTTTGTATTTAAGATAGTTTTGGATTTTAAGGATTTTTACATCAGTGTGATGAAGAACCTTGTTTTTTAGATATTTATTGATGAAAGGTGAAAGAATACGCCTACCAGCATTGCTAAAGCCTGTTTGGTCTTTAAAATGTTGGAAAATTGTTCCAAGAGCTCTGTTTGATGCATTCAGTACGCCTGTTTAATTTAAATCAGACACACTGATCAGAACCCAGAAATATTAAGTTTGGCATTGAAGCCAGTGGCAAACATTCTTATATTTACATTTCAGAAGCTGGAACCAGTGAATTTTATCATTTTAACTTTAACTGTACTGAAAGCAAGTAAGCATTTTTCCCAAAATGTGGAACTATTTGCTGACGCACATGGATGAGTCAAAATCAGACATTCTCATATTTTAACTATGAAATATTTCTAAAATCAGGGCTTGAAAAGTGCACTTTTTTATCAAATGAATTGAGATTTTCTTTAGTTAACAGAAGACCGAGCTGTATATGGCTCACTTCTGTCACTATGATAATAATCACCAAAGAGAGAAAACACATCATAATTCCGGTTCCTTTGTGTCTCTGGCATTAAACAGTTTTACTGTTTGGATTTTCAAAATGGCTTCACTGTAAGCATGAATGCTTCTCATTCAGTGTTACTTCTCTTTTTATGAGCATCTCACGCTTTGATATGTGACTCTTGCTTCACAACAATCTGTCACCAGATTTGTGCGGTGCCCATATTTTTCACTGCTTATTTTCATAATTTCAAATCATGGTTTTCCTCCCTCCCCTTTGTTCTCCCTGACTCTGATCATGTCTCACCATCTACTCCTCTGTCTGTCTTCTCCTCCCCCACATTCTGACTAATGTCCTTTAAATACTCCTCTGTCCCTCCCTTCTCCCATCTCCTTTCTATTTGTCCCTTCGCTTTCTTTCTTTCGATTCCACTTTCCTCCCACAACCACACACCTCTTCATTTGCCCTTTCCCCCCAATTTACACACACCCACCTGCACATAGGCCCCCCCCCCCCAGGCCTCATCATTTCCCTGCAGCTGCTGCGGGGTGAGCTGGAGCAGATCAGACGGGAGAACCAGGCTGTGTTCAACAGGGCCCTGGCACTCACACGCAAACTGGGTTTCCCAGATGTCATCCTGCCAGGTAAGGAGGCAAAGAGCAGGAGGCAGTAATGGGGACAGAGAGCTTCGTGGAGGAGGTAGAGACCAAAGGCCAGATGGCTTGGAGGGATGGAAAGAGGGGAAGGTCACAGTTCAGGGTACAGACGATGCAGATGAAGGAGCAGAGGGACGGGGAAAGAAGGATGCAGAGAAGCCAAGATGGGGGTGAAAGAGTGAATAGAAGAAAACAGCAGGAAATAATGTTAGAAAGATGTAGGAGAGAGCAGAGTGATGAGGAAATAGTGATACACAAATTGGTTTTTACATCCCTTGGAGTACATTTACAATTGTACCCAAGCACAATTTTGAGGTACTTGAGTATTTCAAATAAAAAATACATTATGTTTTTATGCTGCTAGACTTAAGAGGATAATATTGTAGCTCTGACTGCACTCCATTTATCTGACGGTAATACTTGTTTCTTTCCGATTCAGATTTTACATCGATAACATTGAATAAGATTTTTAAAAAATACAGTGATTTCATGTAACAATTCAGATGTCTTAAGTCATTTCCACCAAAGAGACATTCCTCTTCTTAGCTTCTCAAATGGTTTTACTGAAAACACAGTTTTCAATAAAACCAGAGGTGAAATTATTCACAATTTTTCAAAAACACCAATGATTAGAGAGAAATCCAAAAAAACAGAGTCTTCAGAAGACTTTTATTTTTCTTATTTCTGTCCTTCTGAATCATCTCTTGAACCAGTCTTTATTGGTATATTTATCCTGTGACGCAGCTCGACCCCATGTGTTGGTAACATTAAACTAACACACCGTATATCGAGCAGTTATGAGTAGATAAAACATCAACTGCTATAGCAGTAAAATACCACTTACACATTAATGCATCAGAGTAAACAATGTATTAATTAAATATTGATGTACAGTAACACTAACAGGGGCTACTTAAAAGACATGTAGCTGATACTACTTTTGTACTTTACTATACATAATATTTTAAATGCAGGACTTGGACTTGAAATTGGGTATTCCGAAACGGCTGTCTTGTTACTTTTAGGAAAGAGTAGCTCTTGCACCATTGGTGTTTTGGAGAGTCTTAGTCTGTCACTTTGTACTTAAGTGTGATTAGCATTTAGGTCAGGTGCTGAGCAAATTATGAAGAGCAGAGGTCTTCAAAGATAACTTGAAGTGAGAGAAAGGAAGAGGTGTGTGTGTGTTTATTTCGGTATATTTCATCACACAACACTGCATTGCTTTGTGTCTGCTGAGAATGTATGATGCTCCTCTTCTCTCTTCTATCCTCTCTCCTTCCTCTCCTCTCTCCTCTCTCCTTTCTCTCTCCTCTCTCCTCTCCAGCTCCTTTCCAGTCAGCCTGAAATACCTCCCAATATCAACCCTTGTGACTCATCCGTCCCCAAGGAAATGACTTGGATATAAATAACTATAATCTAATTTTATAAATAACTGCAATATCTTCCTCCAGTGTTGCCACTGATATTTATTCCATTAAACACTGACCTCACAAAAGGTGCTGAGGCAGTCATGAGCTACAGTGTTTTACAACTCAGCAGGGTCATTTCTCATCGACAAGAACAATGACGTGTGGTGCACATCTTCTGCACAGCAGCTTAATTTATGTTGACCACTTGCAGTTCATCTGCGCAGCAGAGGCTGACGTGGACATTATAACTTATTAACATCGCCATGGCAGGAGACATGTTTGTTATTGTAGTCTGGTAATTTCTGAGATGTCTTTGTCCTGTTTGTAGGAAGCATTAAACTTCAATCTAGAAAGGCAGACGCACTGCTGTCAGGTTATGATTTTGCTCAAGACATCCTGGTTAGTGTGTGAAGCTCAAAGGAGTGCTGATTTAGTGTTGCAATATTGTAACATTAAAAAAGAGAAAATCAATTGAAATTGATGCTCCAGAACCAGAGATAACATCTTGATGCTTCATCTGTGCCAAAAACATTAAAAATCAAAAGCATTACCCACAATGCAACAAGACTCCCAACAGTCCTGTTCAGGGTCTTACTGCGGATACACAATATAACAGGACATGACTACTGCATGTTATGCCCTTGAAATGGTAGCAGTTTGGTGGCTTTAAGCACAGAAACTACCTGGGTTAGGTTTGAGAAACAATCTCAGTGGGTGTGTCTCCTGTAGTGCAGAGGATGTGTTGTGCAGTCAGTGAGATTGCAGATGGAACTTTGTTGCTCTGTTGGATATTTGTATGTTGTATGCTAATAGCTGATAATGTAGCCCTCAGCCTTTAAGCAGAGATGATTGTACAACTCCCTGACAGCCTAAAAAAATGAGTTTTGTTTGCTGCATCATCCAAAGTATGTTGGTTAAGCAGGAACATGGGCCACACATTTGGCCATGATGCAAAAAAGGACTTGGATTATAAATAACTTTTCTGTGCCTAATGTTGGGTTAAATCACAGTTCTTTTGCACCCGAAGTCTAACTAGGTTAAACTGTGTATAGCAGCATATGTTGTGTAATTTATGTGCACAGAAAGCCAACGAGGTGTGATACAAAATGAGTTTCATAGCGCAGTGGTGTTGTTGTTGTCACAGTGTCTGCAAAGGAGTGCTTAGCACTTTTAACTCGAGTGGATAGTTACCATCTTTGAGTGTGTTACCTAGTCTTTATAATACATCTGTGCTCCAACACCCCTAGATTTTTTCATTTCCAAACTTCCTTGTTGAGGTTCTCCAGAGGGAGCCACAAAAGCCTTGATACATTTTTTATGCACCAGCACTTCTCTAGATCTGTAAATCAACACTGGATTTCTCCTTTCATTAAAGTTTCTGTGTAATTGTTCTAGGTGACACACGCAACGACCTGTATCTGACCCTGGAGCGAGGGGAGTTTGAGAGAGGAGGCAAGAGCGTCCAGAAGAACATTGAAGTTACACTTTATGTACTCTACGCTGACGGGGACACACTCAAGGTATGACACATGTTATGACTTATAATGCACCATATCATTAATATATGAGTCACGATGAGGGAAACAATCCTCCCATACATTCACACACTATTTTGATACACCATTAACAGCATTTGTTGCTAAAACTAATCTACTAAGCCTCTTTTTCTCCTCAGGACTGCATCAGTTTGGGTAGCGGGGAGCCCAACACCAGTGAATATCGTTCTTTTGTCCTGTACCATAACAACAGCCCTCGCTGGAGTGAGATGGTCAAACTACCAATACCTATAGATCGCTTCAGGGGTTCCCACCTACGCTTTGAGTTCAGACACTGCTCCAGTGAGTCATTAATGCAGGAATGTGGCAGCCATCCCTCAGTACATGGGTTTTGTTAGGACAGATTGGATCATGTGCTGAGTAGCACACTTATGGTTTATGCCAGATAGATGCTGCATTATGATCTGTAATATTGTTATGTGTTTCATTTTTAGCTAAAGACAAAGGAGAGAAAAAACTGTTTGGTTTTTCCTTCACTCCTCTGATGAGAGAGGATGGGACCACACTGTCAGATGAGAGCCATGAGCTGTATGTGTACAAGGTACGTGCAGGTTCAACACAAACACATTTTAGATAAATGGTGTTCTGTAAAAACAGTAAAAACAGTGATTAATGCAAAATGATTGTCGTTATGTAAGAACAAAAGCGAAGAAAAGAGACATTTTTGTCATTAGCTTTTAAATTAACAGTTGGGTTGCATTAAATTTGCCTTTAGCTGTGGTGGGGGAGGGGGTTCTGTGTTGGTGGGGTGTCCCATGCTGGGAGTCAGTTGGGTCTCTGTATATCTGTTTTGTAGTTTCTCAGCAGTGAGCCCTGGTTCACGGTCTGCTCTGACAACACATAATGGAATGAAATGCACCATATATTCTGTCTGCTCTCCCTCCCTTAAAACATGTACAGTAGCTACTCCGTGAGAGCTGAGCAGCACTGAACAACTGATCCAACAATACCATGAAAAGAGTTCGGTCTATCAGCTCTTGTCGGCCGTTTTTTTTCGCCTGTGACCCTCATTTTAGGCCATAAACATTAAGAATGACCACAGCAATTAGTTGCCTCATAAAAAATAATGGTCGGTATGACATAATTCACCCAGGAGCTTGAAAAGGATGTAAATAAAATGTGATCCCTCTGCAAGTCAAGTTGCCTGTTGCTTGTATTTATGGTAGAAATGATAATGTACTGTTTTTTGAGCCTGATTATCTAACTAGCATCAGTATATTAATCTTCAAACATCCTTTGACTCCAAACTCACACAGCGATATATATCCCTGTCAGATATGCTAATTTTTTTGGCTTGCTAGCATTATGTAGTCATCTTTATATAATTTTCTTCGTATGCTAAGGTTTCACTCAGTATCATATTTTTGTAGTAGCACAAAAATGTTGCAAGAGAAAGCAACTTTAGTATGTTATGAAGCCAGAAAACTATATCCCCATCAGCCATTCTAAAATTTTTAGCATGCTATCTCTATGTATTCTGGTAGGTGTAAATTGCTTTAAGCATGCTTAAGTATCACCCTTAGAACAATATTTTTGTGGTAGAAAAATAAACGCTGTAAAATTGAGACGTTTTAGTTTGCTATGAAGCCAAAAAGCTTCTTAAAGTTACATGAATATTGTGCTAAAATGCTTAAGATGTACTTCTTCCAGCTGGATGTGTCAGGACAGGAGCATTCTCCTGTCACTTGCCCCTGGCCTTCAAAATCTAATAAATCCTGTCTTTCCATCTGGTTTCCACCATCTAGTGTGATGAAAATGCCACCTTCAGTAACCAAGGCCTGTACCTGAGTCTACCCTGCTGTAAAGAGGACTTCAACAGCTGCCCCAACCTGCCAGCCAACTTACCCTTCCAGAGAAGCCCCAAAGAAACCTTCTGGGTCTCCACGATACTCTGCTCCACTAAACTCACACAAAATGGTGATCAAATACCTCTCATGCTACTTTTTCAAATAGTTTTTACTTCCTCCTCAATTCAGTTCAATTCAATCGGATTTTATTCTGTTTTCAGTGGACCTTCTGGCTCTTCTGAACTGGAAAGCCCATCCAGACAGAGTGTTGGACATCCTCGGTCGATTACGTCAGATTAGTGGAGAGGAGATTGTCAAGGTCACTTTCATCACATTAACTTTCTTAATTACTCATCACAATTTTACCATCTGTGTGGCTGCACAGTGCTGTGGACTTTCTTGAAAAAATTCACTCTCTTTTACAGTATTTAGATTTAGAGAGAAAATAATGTTTAAAAATATAAGTTCAAAAAAGTGAAGTGAAAAGCGTGACGTGATTGATTATAGTTTATTTGATAGCGTTGCTCTCATGTATCGATTAATCAGATTAAGCTTTTACAGTCATGCATTAACATGATTTACATTAATAATGCATGTTAACCTTATTCAAGCATTCATGAATAATTGATTTAAAACATCTGTTCATGTTTAAAAAGTTTAATATCATTTAAAAATCACATTATCATTTCAGAATTTAAAAAAGGTTTTACTGCCATGTTTTTGATGAAGGGGCTACCCTTTGTTTCTATTTTAGTTACCGTTGTCTCAATGTGATGGCTGTGCTGAATTTTGTTCCCTTTTGTCTTCACAGTTCTTGAGAGATGTCCTGGATACGCTTTTCTGTCTTTTAGATGACAACACTGATAAATACGGACCGCTGGTTTTCCAGTCACTGGTAGGAAAATTAAAGAAGCAGAAACTATATTCCACTATATGATTTATTTTGCCTATAAGCAGGAAAAATAAGCATAACATCTGTTTATGTGCGTGTGTGTGTTTAGGTGTTCATCATTAACTTGCTCAGGGACAGCCGTTTTTACCACTTTAGACCCGTCATGGACGCCTACATCCAAAACAACTTTGCTGGAGCTTTGGCATACAAGTACGACAACATTTGCTTAAGCTTTTAAAATCTGGAATTAATTGCCTTGTTAAAGTTAAACTTGATGATTAATGTCATAATTTCAAATCTGCAGAGAGCTGATTCGATGTCTGAAGTGGTACATGGACCGCTCTGCTGAGGTCGTGCGACAGGATCACATCCAGGAAGCCATGAGGGTAAAATATCGCACACACTTCCCTTCTGGTCTGTCCTGGCTCCTTCCGCTGGGATTAATTAGTAAGACACAGAGAAATGGTCAAACAGGAGGGCTGATAAGGAGTAATGTAACAGCATAAAAGGTAAATGAGTCTCCCGCTGAAAGGAAAGGAAGCTATGAGAAAAAGCTCTGCCGATACTAATGTGTGCAGAGCAAAACGTTTCCACAAAGCCTTTGAATATCCTTTTTCCGATGAGATCATGTGAAGATACTTTCTGTTATGAGACTTTAAGATTGGAAACATTTCTTTTATGTATTGATTTCAAGTCATTGCTCAGTGCTTATTCATTGTTAGGGAACTGATAGTGCAAAACGATGCCTGCCCTCTCTGACTGTATGTCTCCGTCTGCATCCTGCTGAAACCCCCCTCAGGCTCTGGAGTACCTGTTCAAGTTCATCGTCCAATCTCGTATCCTGTACTCAAGAGCCACCTGCGGGATGGAGGAGGAGCTGTTCAGAGCGAGCATTCAAGAGCTTTTCCAGTCGATCCGCTTCGTCCTGAGTCTGGACAGCCGCAGCTCGGAGAACCTGGTGTTTACACAGGTCAGATAGTTCACACCTCATTAAGACATTTTCACTGTCGGCTGCTCTGATGACACACAGTATTGTGTGTCTTTTTCTACCTTTGGTCGTAATTGTTTTTTTTTTTTTTGTTGTTCATCCATTTAGATTGCATTTATGTTTCATTTATTAATTTTTGTTTTTTAACTTGTTTTTCTCATTCTATTCTTGTCACATTTTTCACTTTTTCATTCTGTGCATCCTGTTGACTGATGCCTCTATCTTTGGCCCCCACTGTTGCCCTATCCTCGGCTTGTTCTTGGACAGTTTAGGGGTGTGATCAGCTGCATGCCTTTCTGTGCTCATGCTCTGGGGCTGTCCTCCATCTCAGTAAGTCACAGCGCCCCCCTGTGTTGGTTCCAGTATGCAGCAGGAGGCTGTATCCAACAGCCTGCTCAAACAAGATGATGTAGTCTTAAGCAACTGATATGCAGTCAGCGCTTAACATTTGGCTATTGTACTTATTATTTATCACTTAACGGAGATAAACTGATATTGTGGCTATGCAAACAGATACATTTCTCCTTTGAGAAGATACTGAGTAGGTCTGATTTTGGGCTATTTTGTTGTATTTTTGTGAAGTTTTTCATACTTGTAAGTCTAGCTTCTTTGAATCATGTTATTCTGAATTAACACTACAAATTCCTCCTCTGTGTCCTTGTTATGTTCCTCCCCTCAGGCAGCCCTGCTGAACAGTTTCCCTGATATCTTCGATGAGCTGCTGCAGATGTTCACTGTTCAGGAGGTAGCTGAATATGTGAGGGGCACCCTAGGGAGCATGCCCAGCACAGTGGACATTGGCCAGTCTATGGATGTGGTCAAACTGCAGTCCATTGCTCGCACAGTTGAGAGCCGCCTTTTCTTCTTCCCTGGTGAGACAAATGTGATGGTTTCTGCATAGTTTTTCTTTTCCAGAAGATACCAGAACATCCATAAGTGTAAGCTTAATGTGCATACAATGCTCTTCCATTTCATCTTCTTTCTGTTATTTTCTCTCCTCAGAGTCTCGCAGTATTCTGTTGCCTGTTGTTCTGCACCACATCCACCTGCATCTGCGCCAGCAGAGGGAGCTGCTCATCTGTTCTGGGATTCTAAGCAGCATATTTTCTATTATAAAAACCAGCTCTATGGTACAGAACTTGGTATAAAAGACATATATGAGTGAAAATTACATGTGACTGAGAAACTAAGTTAACCTGAATCAGTAAATACCATTTGAAATTTCCTTTTGACTTACATAACATCATGCTAATGCAGCTGTAGCTTGTTAGCACTTAAACTAATTTATTCCCATGAAGCGACGTGTTTACTGAGCTTATATTTACTTCTTTTGCTTGTTTTCTGTGTCCAGGAGTCTTCTGTTCAGGAGGAGGTGGAGATGATGGTGGAGAGCCTTCTTGATGTGCTACTGCAGACTCTGCTGTCCATCATGAGCAAGTCTCACTCTGTGGAGACGTCCAGAGGACAGCGCTGTCCCCAATGTACTGCTGAGATAACGGTAAGCCTCCTCTTCTTGTGCCTCATTGACTTGTGAAAAAAACATGTGGGATTATGTGAATGTGTTGAGGTGATTAACCTTTTTAAATACTTGTGCCGGTATCCATCATTGTCTTTCGTGCAGGGGGAGTATGTTTCCTGCCTTCTCTCTCTGCTCCAGCAGATGACTGAGATTCACTTTCACCATCTACTCAACAACTTCCACAGCAAGGAGGAGCTGAAGGTGAGAAACTCTGAGTCACAGAGCTGAGCATGATCACAGCATTTTGCTGCAGCCTGCTTACTACATACCCTTTCTTAATATATTCCTTGGCAGGAGTTCCTGTTGAAGATCTTCTGCGTGTTCCGCAATCTGATGAAACTGACTATCTTCCCTCGAGACTGGAGTGTCATGAGGCTTCTAACTAGTCAGTGAGTCTGCTTTTCCATTTCTGTCATGCAGTCTTTGTCCCGAAGATGGTAAGGGAATACAGCCAACCATTAGATCAGACTCTCTTTCGATAATCCTCCTCTGAAGGTGATGCTTGTGTTGCAAATTTCTTCATCTATTTTTGGCAGCTCTCTCATTTTGTACGCTGACAATGTATTGTTTGCTTTCTGCAGTATCATCGTAGTGACAACACAGTTCCTGTCTCCGGCGCTGCACAAGAACTTCTCAGAAGCAGATTTCGATTTCAAGGTGTGTCTCTGAACAGCGGGAGCTGGTGTTCAGGAAACCCAGCACACCAAGAAGCCCCAAAATGTCTGATGCTTTTCCATAATGCAGTTTCTGAAACTCAGATATTCAAAGTAGCATTTGTTCACTCTGTCTGCGGTGTTCGTTCGTTAGGTGTGGAACTCCTTCTTCAGCCTCACTGTACTGTACATCAACCAGCCCAGTCTGCAGCTGGAGGCTCTCGGCCCAGCGAAGAGAAAGAAAGTCCTTGACAAGTAAAGAAAACAGCCTGTATTCATTGTGTATCTTCTTTCCAACACAAGTTAATTATCTCCCTGACTTGTCTATACTTCACCCTCTGCTCTTTTCTTCGTAGGTACGGAGATATGAGGGTAATGATGGCTTATGAGCTCTTCAGCATGTGGCAGAAATTAGGTGCGTCAGACAGCCCACACACACACTAATCATAGCGAAGCAACTGCCTTTAGATTTTCCTGATATTAACAAGAACAATGTGCTTCTGTCTGTGTGAATCTGTGTAATCCAGGTGACAACAAGCCCCACTTTATCCCAGGAATGATGGGTCCCTTCCTTGGTGTCACCCTGGTGCCTCAAACTGAGGTCCGAAACATCATGATCCCAATTTTCCACGACATGATGAACTGGGAGCAGCGCAAAAATGGCAACTTTAAACAGGTGATTATGACGTAATTTTGTTATGAACCTTAGATTTTGAGCTGCAACAGACAAAATGGACAGCTTTTTGTCACATAACATACCCACATCTTTCTGCTGAATGTGTGTCTGTGTGTAGGTGGAAGCAGAGCTGATGGATAAGCTGGACAGCATGGTGTCGGATGGGAAAGGCGATGATAATCACAGAGAGCTCTTCAGCCTCTTGTAAGCATCAGAACTGTGTCTAGTGAGCATGTGAAGTGATACCCTCATATTATTTCCCTCTAACACACTTATCTATTGTTTTGCTGTCACAGGACCCAGCTGTTTGGTCCTTATCCAAGGTGAGTTGAAGTGTCCTCACAGCTAATACTAAGACACATTTTGATTCATATGTATCTACTTCCTGTGCTCATCACCTTCATTAAAAAAATAAAAATAAAACAATACTGCATTGTCTGTGCAGCTTGCTGGAGAAAATAGAGCAGGAGACCTGGAGAGAGACGGGGATCTCATTCGTCACATCAGTCACAAGACTTGTTGAGCGATTGCTGGATTATAGGTATGCAGAGATCAGGATACACATAACAGCACTACTGTTTATATGTAATGAAACCGCAGAAAAATGAGAAAAATAAACTGCTTTTTACGTTTAGGGATTGCATGAAAGGAGATGAGATGGAGAACAAGAAGATTGGTGGTTCTGTAAACCTTATGGTGAGACATTCAGGACATTTTAAGTCTGGATTTAAAAAAAAAACCAAAACATTAATGTTAGACCATGGATTTTAATATTTTTTTATTTTTCATTTCAATCCAAGAACTTCTACAAATCAGAGGTGAACAAGGAGGACATGTACATCCGTTACATCCACAAGTTGTGTGACCTGCATCTCCAAGCAGAGGACTTCACAGGTAAGAAGAGATGCTGGTTCAGTTTTTGTCAAGGTGCATTTTTTATGAGCAAGGAGTATCTGTTCTGGGTAAAATGGTATTTTTATTTGTTGCATGCAGGTTTGGTAGCTCTGCAAAGCCAGACTAAAGCAACATTTTGGGCTGCACAGAGGCAGCAGGTTTTTGCTTCACCTTTGCCCCGTTGCTCTGCATGTGTCCCCTTCAGTTTACCAATAGAGGCACCTGGAGAAGAAGCAGAATAAATGCAGCAGATGCTCAAAGCTGCAGAATAAAACGTGATGTGCAGAATCATTGCTGTATTACTTTAAGTTAAGTGCTTTGCATACTAATGTCCACCCACACAGGCAATCTCCCTTTTTTTTATTTAGTCCAGAAGACGTCTTCTTAAGTTGTGGTCAGAGCACATTTCTTGGAAGACTTGGGTGAGACTTAGTCATGTCTGGCTGTGTTTAGTCTGAATAAGCTTTCACATGTAAAATCACACAGCTCTTGGGTTTCCAGGAAGTTTAAAAGAAAGGGTAGGATCTATTCTCAGTTAGGAATACCAATTGTCTGATGACTGCACTTCAAAAACAACACAAAATGCAGAGGAGAACCGATGCTACTTGCATGTAAATTGCCTGTTTCACTGCACCTTTAGGATTGTGTGGGTGTGTACTGACTGTGCTTGTTCCTCACTTTCCTCTTAATTTTTCTTGCTCAGGTTAGTGCTGCACAAATATTTAGTATTAATCGTAATGATTGTTGTCAGCGCACAGATCCCTGAAAAGAGATCTAACCAGCTAAAATAACTGAAAACATGTTTTAAGTCTTTAAAGGTGACAGTTTCAGGACAGAATTTTCATTTCTCCAGCAAACAGTTCTTATTATTCAGTCAAAATAGGTAAAGTAGGTCTAAGTTAAAAATCAAGAAACACAGTCTGGGGGCATCATCTTATGAAAACTGGTGAAACTTCACCACAGCTGTCTAGATTCCCCGATCAGCCATAGATGAGGGAGATAACAGATAAGAAAGCATGATGAAAACAGGGACTTGACAGGCTAAGTAGAGAGACAAAATGTCAGGAGACAGGCTGAGATAGATACGTACTGGCAGTTTAACATGGAGAAATTAAATTTACTGCTTAAAAATCTCCACTGGGTTTAAACACCAGCTCTTCCGATGTGTCTTTTGATTCTGGGATTTATGTCACATTTGTGCATTAAACATTAGAAAAACACTAAATTAGTAACCGGCAGTAAATTTTAATCATGGTCTGTAAATGCCACTCTCAATCATGTAAACAGGAACTAAGAGGAAGTTGTCAGTTTATGTAATTGTGTAAATAGCTTAAGTGTTCTTGCTTTGCTCACGTTGTTGGCAGTGCAGGCTTTACTGCGTGCATGTAAATGTAGCCAAATATGACTAATTAAATGCAACCTTATTCATCACTTGCGTAAAACAAACAACAGGCAGCTGGCAAGATAATTGAAACACATATTAGTGTTCTGCAGAATTGGCTGTGATTGCACGTTTTTATAGTGTGAATCATGGTCTGCCTAAAAAAGACTTAATCTTCAAAGATGTGAATACAGCTTGAAAGGTGCATCATTTGTCTTTAGTTTTATTCTCTGGATGCAATGGATTCATATTGATGCACTGTTTGGTTTAGCAGCAGCTAATGACTGTATCCATTATTGATGAATCTGCTGATTGCCTTGATAAGTCTTTGAAATGGGAGAAAATAATGAAAAAACCCATTTTCTAAAGGCCAAGGTAAAGTCATATAACTGCTGTTTTGTCAGAAAAACACTCAAAAAATCTCAATATATTAAATGTTTTATCTTAAAGGACAAAAAAAACAAATCCTCCCTATTGAGAATCATCTTTCTATGATTAAACTAATCAGTTTAGCTCTAGCTCATTTACTCAACATGACAACAAACCCCATTTCACATTTCTTCTTCAGTTCAGTCACTGCTCAGTTGTAGGATGTAATGCTTTCTAAATTTGCAGTTTTTACAGGGAAGATAGTCAAATATTCAAATAGCTATTTCAATGTGACAGAAATCACTGAAATTATGTTCTTAATTAGCATTAAAAATTATTCACAGTCACATGACAGTAAAGTCAAATATCCTTTATGGTTGGCTGAACAAACTCACATCAAGAATCACCAGTTTTTGAGTGTTCTTTGTCCATTTATTTTATTTTCATCCCTCTTGTATACCCAGTGTTGCTTTTTATGTAACAGTAATGTAAAGCGGAAAATATAAAAAAATAGAGGCAAGTGTCACAAAACAGTCAGACATCCCTGAGACTGAGGAAAACTATAATACAGACAGAGTGCAGTTAGTATGATTTTAACTGTGCAGATGCTCTTTGCACCTCTGGCCACGCGTCTACCAAAACACACTCGCCATGCTCAGGGCAGCTTGTGCTCTGTGCTGCTGACTGTGTTTCGTATCATACGCCATCTGTTCACAAAAAGTGCCCCGAAATCTCTAAATGATACCAGTTTATCACTGTGGCCAGACATCAACATCTGTAGCTTTACTAGATAGCAGATCATCAAGATGGTACACTTTTATTGTGCTGACCTTTGACCTGTGCACCCTCATAACAGAGGCGGCGTTCACCCTGCTGCTGTACTGGGAGCTGCTGCAGTGGGAGGACCGGCCGCTGAGAGATTTCCTCCACTATCCCTGTCAGAGCGAGTGGCAACGCAAGGAGAACCTGAGTCGTAAAATCCTACACTACTTCAACAAGGGCAAGGCGAGTGAAATTTTATCTCTTGCTCTCATTTTGACTGACTTCAAGCCAGTTAAAAGCACATCTTTCCTGACCCACAACAGCCTTTGGCTGAGCTGCAGCTGAAGCTCAAACAGTAAAATTTGAGAATCGAGGCAAAGCCAAGTTTACTCCATAGTGATGGAACAGTGCTGAGCAAGTCTCATCTGACACTAAATCAGCTCAGAGAAATGAAAGTTTTCTAGCTTTTTTAAATGTTCAAGTGACTGTATTCATCTGCAGTGCAGCTGTTCTCAAACATAATTACTTTCTGCCCTCATTAACCCTCATTAGAATCATGTAGTTTTTCTTATAATCTTTCTGAAAGTTTTCACCATTTTGCATCTTCTGCCAGTGCAGTGATTTCCACAGATCAGTAATGATGCATCCTTTTAAATTCTTTAGACAAATGTGTTTTTTTTTCAAATTCTAACTTTCGCTTATGCATATGGAGTTGGGGCTTTCTAGTGATGGAGAAATAGTTCAGTAAAAGAAGCAGTACCACATCTCAGAAACACTGAGTATTACAATTAATAGCACAGAACTCCTGCAATACAAAAGCCTTTAAATATTGTACGTATAACTACATTGTAAAATTATATCAAGTACCTCACTATCCACCGAAGAACATTACTTCAGTACATGTACTTTCCATCATAGGTTTTATAGCTGAAGCAATATCCTTTGCACATTGTTGAGTACCTGAATTGTGGATCATCAAAACAAAATTGGCAAATGTCATCGCTTTGTCATGTATCCTTAGTTTTCTGTTTGTTGAAGCAAAAACTGAACATCACATAGTACAACTTCAACTGTGTAGCCTTTGCCCAAATCACAGTGCAATCAATACTGGTCTGATGTCTGCTCAAATGTGATTTGCTGCCCTGAATCACTTTTCCCTGGCTGGTATTCATGCACAAAATTAAATTAGTTGACTGGTCTCTGTGCTTAGGAGAGGACAATGCCCTCTGGACTTTGGGAGTGGCCTCCTTCATTAACTCTGTGTCATCTCTAGTTTTTATTGCTGCTCTTGAATAAAAACGTTGCTGCTCTGTGTCTGTGGAATCACCTGGAGGTGCAAATGTTAAAATTTATCCAGAATGAAACTAAATTTAAATGATTCAGCAACTAGTTAAAATGAATGCCTACTTTCCCCTCTAAATTATTGCCTCTATGTCACGTAAAATGTAGAATAATACATTTACAAATATCTATGAACTAATAAAATATAAATACATTGAGACATCTAACTTGCCAGTTGCTTTTTTCAAGTGTTATTTGAAAAGGCTTTTTTTGTCTTTGTGATCATTTGTGTAGAATTTCTAGTAAACAGATTTACGCTGATGTACACACAGTTTCCTGGAACATGAAGAAAGGAACGGAAACAAAGCTTGACATCAGATTGTCCTCTTTGCATTGATCGCACACATTTCGAAGCTATATTGAATGACAAATTTGATATTCCTGCTTTTAGCTTTGACCTTTGAAATCTAAATTTAGCTCAGCAGACAAACAAGACCCATATAGACTCCTATGATCATCATTTCAAATGATGATGCCTTTTTGAGCTCAGATGTGCCTTTTCATGTTTAGAGTACTGCTGAATAAATCTGTCTGTTCTTGTAGTAAAGTGTTTGCATATGTACACTGTATGCTTTCTCTATCTTGAATGACAATGTAAAGTCAGTCCTCTGAGGTTTCAAAATCTCACGATTATTTTAATGATAGTGTATCTTTTCGTAGAGGATAAATCAAGCTTTCATGGTTTTCTTCCATTTACTCTGTATGTCTGCAGTGCTGGGAATATGGGATTTCTCTCTGCCGGGAGCTGGCTTTCCAGTATGAGACTTTGTATGATTATCAGAGCCTCAGCTGGATACGGGTGAGTAAAGTCCTTAAGTCCTGCATACTTAAGGGTTTTTTTTTTGTTATTATCAAACCAGCATCCTCTGTGATGCTGGAGGGTGAGATTTTCAGCTTCCTCTGTCATTGTCTTCCTCTTATGCAGCGCAAAACACCCATGGCGTCAAACACAGTGTCCTGATTACCTGTGCACACCCACACTCATCGATTCAGAAATGTGTGTGATTAAATCATTGCTCATCATGACGCTCGTTGCATGTTTATCATTCTGTAACAGAAAATGGAGGCAGCGTACTATGACAACATCATCGAACAGCAGAGGATTGAACCAGAGTTCTTCCGAATGGGATTCTATGGCAGGAAGTTTCCTTTCTTCCTCAGGGTAAGACTCACAGAATCTCCTCTCATCTTGTCTGACCTGACACAGTTATTACTCCGCTGTTGGAGACAACTACACTGCTCCTTCATGCTCCAGCAGGAGGCAATATCAGCTGCAGCAGTTTGTGCAGGACAGCAAGCCTTTGCTAAAATAGGAATAAATAAATGTATAACTCTAAATCCAGTCATTGAATGATGCTAAATTTATAAACAGCAGCAGTTCCTAATTACCTACATGCTATGTACAGTGTGTTAAGTTAAGCTAGTTTAACACATTACCATCTCCAATTATCAGCTCCAGTTTATTGTGTGCATGAGCTGTGGACTGTCATTAGCCAGCACGAACACAGTGCCATCACTATATCAGTCTTAAATAAAGCCAGCTGTTATTTTCTTTATTTCTGCAGAACAAGGAGTTTGTCTGTCGTGGTTATGACTACGAACGGCTGGAAGACTTCCAGCAAAGGATGCTGGGGGAATTTCCCCAGGCCATTGCCATGCAGCATCCTAACCAACCTGATGATACCATCCTTCAGAGTGACGCTCAGTGTATCCTACTCGTTTTATAGAAAATTACAATTATTTTTTTCTGTCAAACAGTCCAATACACAAAGGCAGAATATATTTGATTATTACTAATATATAAAGCAAATCCTAACATTTTAGAAAATTGAACCTGGGATTATTTGGCTTTTTCGAATGACTTGAATGATTAATTGGTTTTTATACTTATATTTTTCTTGAGCTCAATACCTTTTTTCAGCATCAGAGCTTACAATATGTATTGTTATGCATATATTGTTATGTAAAAGATAGTTACAGAATAAACAGAAATACTGTTGAGGTTGATTTCCAAAGTCAGAAATTTAGAGCAAACACTCTCTGTTAGCATTTCCTTTGAATATCCCTCCTTCCCTTCCTCCGTTGTGAATATGTATGTCTGTCTTCCTTGACATTTGACTTCTAGACTTGCAGATCTATGCGGTGACTCCAGTGTCTGACATCTCTGATGTGCCTCAGCTGGAGCGAGTGCCTGAGAGGATCAAGAGCTTCTACCGCATAAACAATGTCAGCCGCTTCCACTATGACAGGCCTTTCCACAAGGGGCCCAAGGACCGCGAGAATGAGTTCAGGGTACAGTGAGCCGGCAGTGCGCCTCTCAGCCCATCTCTGCCTCACAATTCAGTGTTTTTACACTGCAGAATTACTGAACTGAGATGTAACGCAGGTTCAGGACATGACATGATTGTATTCATGCTGTGTTTTTGTCTAGATACAGCAGTGCTCTCTGTTAATGTACATCAAACAATTTTATCTCAATAGCCCAATATCACAAATTTGCCTCAAGGGGCTTTATGATCTCTTCACAATAAGACGAAATCTTTCCTTATAGATCCCTGATTTGGAAAGAAAAGCTTGAATGTGGAAAAATGGAGGAAACCTTTGGAGGAACAAAGGAAGAGAGATGTGTGTACAGAAAAGACCAACGTAATCAAATTAGGATAGTGATTATCAGGATGACATAATAATAGATTGAAAACAACAAATAATATTGATTCAGGAGGACAACAGGCAATGTCCAGCTTTCACCAGAGAGATAGTCACATCATCTCCTGTCCACCATACGCAAACATCAGGCAAACTAACATTTGCACTGATAAGGCACGGGACGGAAACACATAGTTAGTGAAGCAAAGATGATAACCACATAACAGAGGGAGAGAGACAGAAAAGTGAGGCTGACTCTCCTGGAGGACAAAGATCCGGATTCAAAACATGAATTGGGATCTTTAGATGATGCACCGACAGCCAGGAGACAAACGTTTCAGGACTGCTAATAGTCCGGCACAGCTTGAGTTAAAAGAAAGGACAAGGAGAAGAAACTAGACTCAGGAAGACAGAAAGAAAGAGATATGTTTCAAGTCATCAGAAGGATCTTGAAGTCTGATCTGACATGGATTGGGAGCGAATAAAGGGAAGCTAAAATTGATATAATAGGCTTAAACGTTCTAGTCTTAGTTCAAATTCAAGCTGCAGCAGTCTGATCCATTTCAAGACTTTCAGCGCTAACACACTGCAGGCCTCACATTAAAACATTAGAGAGATCCAATCAGTATGACACAAAGGCTCGAGTCAGGGTCTCTGCATCAGCTCCGGACAGAAAAGTCAGAACATTAGCTTTGTTGGGATGGTGAAAAAAAAAAAGGATTTCTTTAAAGTGCTGATCAAAAGAGAGAGTAAAATCAGATGATCAATGACAATTAGATATAATGACATCCTCATCTCACTACGTCCTCTGAAAAATGCCTCGTGTGTTGTTGAAATCTTAAACTTTTGACTGAGGTTGTTAGATATTCACCAGAAAGTGAGTTTTTTTTCTGGCAGCCTTTGTAACTGTGACTGACAGTGGTCCCTGCCTGAACCGTATTAGTCATAAATACTGCAAAATGATGCAATGTGAAAAGAGGAAAAGTTTTCAGAGTCATGACGACATAAGTCAGACAAAGAGAGAACTGCAATAGCACAAAGAAAATAACCTTAAATTGAATTAATGTGTTGAATATATGTAGGAAAACGATCAACTGCAACTGCTGTAATTACAGCTTTACTTTTTTATAGTATTATGGCTAGAATTAATAATTATTTTTGATTGTGCTTTAAACAGTTTTTGTTTGAAAATAGTGAAAAATACCCATAGCAACCTTGCAGAACCCAGAGGAAGAGTATAAACATGGAGAACTATCTGAGATAAAGCATTTCCTGGGAAATGACTTTAATTAATAGTTTAATAAAATTATTTGATTTAATTTTTCGTCCCTAATTGTATTCAAGTCCCTTTGTTATTGTTGCTTTACTTACAGTCTTGCATCTAGCACAAGTTCAGCGAACAGTGCTAAAAAACCTACAATCAGCAGGGCTTAAGGGACTTGGCCCAGACATGATGCTGCACTGTAGTTTCCTCTGACACAGTAACCCACATCTGCAATCAAACCGCAGCAGGACTTCACACTTTTTTACTCCTTACTGAACTGACCCACATGCTGCATTCAAACACTGTTATATATCGCACACAGTCAGGTCTTCACCTGGCCTTCATGGTGTGACCAGATGTCTCTGATAGAAGATCAAACAACCTCTGTTCTCTGTCTCCATATTTAACAGAGTCTGTGGATTGAGAGAACGACCCTGATCCTCTCCCGTCCTCTCCCCGGGATCTCCCGCTGGGCGGAGGTGGAAAGGAGAGAAGTGGTGAGGAGCTCAAAGATTCATTCTCCATCATTTCCCACTTTGCATATTCCTCCTCTGTTAGGATGGCTGAAGGTTTTTTAAAGTTTGCTGAAGTCATGCTGTCAGCTTTGCTTCTGAGAGAATATGAATTGTGTTTACATACACGTACTTCCTCCTCTTTATTCTGATATGGTTGCAATATGGTCAGCGAGTGTGTATGTTTATTCTTCCAGGTGGAGGTCAGCCCTCTGGAGAATGCCATCTATGTGGTGGAGAATAAGACCCAGGAGCTGCGGACTCTGATCAGCCAGTACCAACACAGACAGCATCATGGCAACATCAACCCGCTCAGCATGTGCCTAAATGGGGTCATAGATGCTGCTGTGAACGGAGGCATCGCCAGATATCAGGAGGTAGAGAGGCAAACATGCATTTATTGAAACTGGTTTATAAATTCAGTTTATGAATTCATTCGGTTTTGTGGAAAGATCCTCATCTTCTTACACTTACACAACAGGCCTTCTTTGATAAGGACTACATCAGCAGCCACCCAGAGGACACAGAGAGGATCACACATCTGAAGGACTTGATGCAGGAACAGGTCAGGGTCAGCTTTGATCATCTTATGGAGCAGCTGCTTAAAGGGACTCGCTTATTAATGGTGCTTCCTCCTCTCATTTCCTGCATCAGGTGCACATTCTCGGTGTGGGTTTGGCTGTCCACGAGAAGCTGGTGCACCCAGAGATGCGTCCCCTGCACAAAAAGCTTGTGGATCAGTTCCACATGATGAGGACAGGTTTACATCATGTAAGTAGTCCTACATGTGGCTCAGCTTTACGTGTTTCTCTTTGAGTCACGTTCATGTTCATTTGTGCTGACAAATAGAGTTAGAGAGTCTCTTTCCATGCACCCAAGTATGTGATGTGCTAGTGCTTTGATGCATGGTGTGGGCAGTGTAAATATTCAGAGCAGTATATGGTTGGCTCCCAGCAGGGGGTCCCCAGTGTGGATCGATTTGGCCCCGCAAGCTGCCAAGGGGTCAACTCTCCCAGAGGCATCCTGTCCTCTCACAGCCACATGAGCCCTGAGAGTGTGCGCCTCATACACAGACACAGGTCAGTCAGTCACGCACACACACACACAACCATTCAAAGTGAACTAGATCTCTCATATCTACACATATTAGTAATGTAGAGTGTGGTCTGTTCATCTGTTTTAAAATCTGACCATCCTGTCCAGGGTAACCTCAGGCAAAAGCATATCCCAGCATGCACTGGGCATGATGTAACCAAACAGCTAACACACATATTTAAACACTTTCATCCTATTTTCTTTTGGGCAAGAAGGACAATACGCAGGTTACAATTATAGTTGTAGCCTTAACTTGCCTTTCAGGGTCATAAGATGGAGTAAGTATAAGAAAACATTTTGTAAAACAGTTTTACTATTTTAAAATCCAGAGTTTTTGACAATCTGATGATTTGAATCTAAAATGCAATATGAACTACACAATCACAATAACAACTCAGGATTGGTAAAGATGCATAGAATGAAATTAAGCAGTGCACACAGAGAAAGACACACACACACACAAATGAACACAGATATAAATGATTTTTGCTGTCTCCATGGTCGTCTCTGTCCTGCAGCCCTCTGAACCTGCAGGGTTCAATCCGTCACTCGTCCTCCTCCTTGTCCTCTCACACATCAAGCGAGGCAGGAAACCTTGTCATTATGACCGATGGTCTGATGGGGGAGCACCCCGAGGAGGCGTTACACATGCAGGTAAGACTTGACATTACAGACAAAAGGCCCATGAATGTGGTAGAGATGGTCTGATTTTGAATGCTTGCAAATCTAATGAAAAAAGGTCATTTTAGAATGTAAAACATTACTTAATAGTACTTTTAGGAAATATTTTCACTTTGATTCAGCTGTCTCAGTGCGCACAAATGTTAATCATTTGATCTCCATCCACTGGATAAAAAGGCAGATATACCAAATACACCAATGATGTTCTCTCTCATAAAACAGTGTTATACTTAGAATATGTTTTGCTTTGCAGCCGAGTCCCTCCTCCTCCAGCCTGAGCTCAATCCGCTCCAACTCTTCCCAGATTATTAACTCTGCTCCCTCGAGTGCAAGAGGTAAGTAACAAAGCTGCAGAAATTATATGTTACTATAAAGGTTTTATCAATCTCCGACGCTTGAGAATTTGAAAGTATCTTTCATAGATTTCTCATAAATTAAATGCAGAAGTTATGAAATACTTGTGCTCGTAGAACATCACGACATCTCTGTTACATGTTATGAAATTGCTATAAATAACAATAAATGTGAATTATTTCATGTCTTTTGTCTGTAAAGGCTCTCCATCCTTGCCTGATAAGGCCAAACACAACCGGGAGGTGATGATACTGTTGCCGTCTCATCGTGAGAGGGCCAACAACTCCATGTACTACAACATGGGAGAGAACGGACAGGTAGGATGAATGTAAAGCACCAAAATGTTGATATACAAAACATACCAAATGTGAAAATGAGTTTATAGCTATGAGTGCAATTCGACAACAGGACATCCAAGAACTAAATATTACTGACAGCATTTTTAAAAATGTGTGTTTTCTGAAGATTAAGCCTTTGTTTTTTGAGAAAATCCTTTCCTATATAAAATACACTCCGTTGCGTTTTACAGAACAACCACATGCAGCGTGCCTTAGTCCAGCAAGTCAGCCCCTGTAAGCCATGTGCTGAGGCTCACATGAACCTACCAGAGAAAGGTACCACACTAACAGGCTGAAATGTACAATATCATGGCATACAGTAGATTTATAACAGTCTGTTTTGACATCTTAATGTACTCCCCCCCCCTCCAGTGTTTCCCAACACTCCCAGCAGCTGGAGTCTGGATGGAGAGAACAGAGAGCAGGTGTCCTACATGCCATCTTCTACTGGAGGGGTGATCATGCCCCCTGTCCCACCCAGGTCCTTCCCACCAGGTACTCTCTCCTTTTACTTCGCACTCATGGCTTTAGATCAAGAACGTACAGCAGATTACCATTTTTAAATGGACTTTACTTCCTCACCTGCAGATGTCAGTTATCTGATTGTCAGTGACATTTTCCACACAAAAGTCGAGCTTGTGAAATGCAGACTGGCTTGTCGATGCTTTTTAATACCTTTGATTAATCTATAATTTAATTGTCTTCTTCTCTCTGCAGGACACTTCCTGATGCACTGTGATGCATTTCACCATCAAAACAGCGACCCTCCCCCTGCCCTGCCGGTTCGTTCCCTCCGAAAGGTACAACCTTCATGACAGATAAAATATCAGCTTGCTTACAGCTTTGTGGCACATTTTTGTTTTGATATAGGATGCTGACAAAGTAAAACTTTTGGAGCATGATTTGACAGCTTGTTTAGGATCTGGTCAGAGTTACTTGAAAGTGGATTTTGTTTATTGTTTTTCAGTGAAATAACAGTAGAAGTACTGAAATCCTTTAACTGAGAAAAGGAAATGCTTAAACATGAATTTAAATATTTATTAATATTATCAGCCAAATATATTAAAATTCAAAAGTAAAAATGTGTGTTCTTTTGCATAATCTAAATACTTCACCTGTATCTTTTTTTTTTTTTACCACATTCTGGTTTATTTCTTTTACACAATTTGCTAACTTATTTTTTAATTTTATTTTTTATATGTTTCATTGTATTTGTTGTTATGCTCAGTGGTTTTATATACATTTTCTCATTGAATAATGTGGCCTCTTTGGGCCTCCAACACATAAATGAAAAATTTCTATAGCTTTTTTATAAGCACAGTGGAGTAAAAAGTACAATATTTCCCCTTAAAATAAAGCAAAGTTCAGGAGTATAGTGGCAGAAAATGTACTAGTACTTAAAAAATCTCAGCTGGTTGAATCAACTGAATTCCGAGAGACTCCCACAGTCATAGTAGAGAGAAACTGTAGCACTATCTGTTCTCCTCCCACTCCTCCACCTTCTCCACCTCCTCATCTTCCTGCTTTGTACTCTTTATTTTTGTTGCACTTTATTAAAATTTGCATAATACTTCAGTAGATGTGATGTTGAACTTGTAATGTCAGAAACATGGAAAATATGTCATGGTAAAGCTGTTTTCACAGAAGCTCCCACACGTTGTCTTTACTTATAGTCAGTTTATTTAATGCGCTAAACTGCAGTGCAGAGAGATTTCGTGTAGACATAGTTTTCCTTTCACCTCAGTATTCAAGTCATGATCACAGGGCCTTATTCATGTGTTTCAGTGTTTAAATGTAGTGTAAGAAGGGATGAAGTAGTTGCTTACTTTTCATTTCCTCTCATTTATTACCCGTCTTTAGAATATTTCTTATGGCATGTGAAGGCAGTGTGAGGATTGTTTAAATTCAGGTCGTTGTGATGACCCTGGACTCTGTGCTTCACTGTAGATCAAGAGAAGGACACCCATGACGCCCTCTGTCTCTCTGCCTCTCTCTCACCAGTCTCCTCTCCACCCGATCCCTGGCTCCCCCACCAGTCCTCAGTCAGCTCTGGGTGGCAGTAACTCCACTCTGTCGGGCAGCGCCAGCAGCGGGGTTTCCTCCCTGAGTGAGAGTAACTTCGGAGGCCAGTATCCGGACCCCGGCCCCATCAGGAACGATGCTCTGGAGCCTCTTCCCAGTCACCTGTGGTCTCCTCCTGACGAGTATCTGGCCTCTCCCTATCTGCACATCCACTATGGCGGGCCAGAGATGGAGTCCATGGACCAGGTCCGCCCCTTCCATTACCGCAGCCCCGCCTCGCACCCGCACAACCACCCACATCCCCACGCTCACGCCCACCCCGGGTTGGACAGCCACTCCCACGGGCCTCCGCCTCATCACCACGCTCCGACCCACGGCCCTCACCACATCCCTTACCGCAGGCCTCAGCCGCCAGCCGTGCCGCCTAAACCCTACCTGAGGGAGGGCTGCATCCCAGAGGAGGAGCTGCCTCCTCAGCCCATCCCGCTGCCCCGCAGGATCTTCCACTCCCCTCACGGCCACAGGGAGGACCAGGGGAAACACGCCTGGGAGCAGTGCATCAGCGAGGAGCACGAGGAGACGCAGTGATGAGGAGGCTCCAATTATATTTCAGCTACACTTTTCTTCCCCTTGTCTTCTTCCCTTCATTTGCACTGAGCTGAGGGAGTAGAAACAGAACGAGTCTTAATTGTGAGCAGTGGAGTGTGTTCAGTTTAGCCTTCTCGCTCCGTGCTTTGATTTCAGTGCCCATGAAGGGAAGAACAGAAGGAGCGAACCTTGATGAATCTACAGAAACTACAGGCACAACTGCCGTCACTGCTCCGTGTGGCCTCTTAGATATAATTATAAGAAAAATTATCTGTTGAACAATTAAGACAGATCCACCTTGTTCAGAAATTGATATTGATTGTACACACTTGTACAACTCGTCTGTGAGCATGTTTTTTCATTTGAGAATAATACGACAACCGTTTTTTGTGAAATATGACAGCCGTGATCACAACCAACATGATCCCAGGTGCAGTATAAGCTCTGAACTCCCTTAATTTTGCTTTTCATGTCATTTTCACAACACAACAGAAGGTTATTATTCATGGTGAAGTAACTTCTCTGCTTTAAATGCTTCATATATATGAATTCTTATTTTGATAATAAATACATAATACAAAATACATTATAGTGTTTTCAAAGGCTTATGTCCATTATGTTTTTCAAAACACTGTTAAGTGCTCCTTAATAGTGAATCATATCAAATGGCGCACTCTTATCCGTGTCGCTGCCGGGCTGTCACAAATCGCAGGTCTCTATGGTTGGACTCTTGGACCAGCGTCTCAAGGGACATGAACTCCAGTCACTGACGACACCATGCATATGGAAAACCTACGTGAATGTATTCAGAAGAAGATGTTCTATTCGTATTGCACAAACTGCAATGCTGTTTATCTTTCTGTTGAAGTGCTTTAAGTTCAGTCTGTGTTGAAGAAGTCTCTATTTGTCTCTTTTGTGTGACAAATTTCAAGAGGAAGACTGAGGGGGAGACTGAGGACAATGACAAACACGTCCCACAGCCGTCACGTCTCATGTTCACGGTGAATGAAGAAGAGACGAAACGAGAACTCTCCGCACTTCAAACCGCCTGCTGGACACTGATACCTACCACCATTTTCTCTCTCTCTCTTTCTCCCTCCATCTTTTCCCTCCTCTGTGTGGTTGTCAGACCATATTAAGCAGTGAGGGCTGAACCCTGGACAGCTGCAGGGGCATTGCGTTGCGTCTGATGACACTGTCTGGACCCCCGCCTGCTGAGTGGGCCGTCGAGGAGCCCTGCTCAGACAGCGTTGGAATCGCCTACCTGCCTTAAGTGCACTCAAATGCAGTTTGACCTCTCATCCGGACTGTGAGAAGCTCATTTAGTGACGGTCGCACTCCTTTTCATTCTGTTCAATATACGCTACCTGAAGGAAAAAAAAAAAAAAAAATCTCCCTAGTGATGTTTTTGTATGGTTTCGTCCCGCTTTGGTTTCAGGTTGTTGTTTGATTTGTAGCGCTAATATTTCTGCCTGCGGCTCTTTCTCAATCACCTTCTGTTGTGTGAAATCTGATGATGTGTTTCAGGGGAACGCTGAAGGCCGGACTGAGGGAGAGGTTCACTTCATGTGGAGCAGAAGAACTGTTTATTTCGATGTAGGGAGGCTGGAAGGATATAGCTAATATTTTAACAATTACTTGTTTTCCTGGTTGTTTTTGCAGGTGGATGCTTTGTGTTACTGTACATCAAGTTGTCAGCTGACTAGACAACATCTATTTTTGTATGTGAGATCATCAGTTGTGTGAAACATATTTCAGAAACCGTATTGAGACAGAAGACAAGGGTACTGCATCAGCTGCTGTACTTTGTATGGAGATGAACCTGAGATTAGATATATACAGTATGTGAGTATCTCTTGTAAGCCTGATGGAAATGAGGATAACTGGTGACTGAAGGGATACTCAAATTATAGGTACAATAGAATTTTTCAATGTAAATTCTGTTATTGTACATAAAGCAGTATTGTGAAATATTTTTGAGAATTATTGCAGATGCCCCAAAAAGGTTTATTGTTGTTTTGTGTATATACATGTACTCCAGAGATCAATGTAATTGATAAATATCTATAATCAGTGTTTAAAAAAAAAAAAAAAGGACAAATCCATTAGACTGTGGCTGTCTCCACCGTTCTTGACATTGAGTCTTCTCATATAAATACTTTATACACTTTTCAATGTGCTTTCCTGTACATATGGTGTTAGCATGATCAAAAAGTGTTTGGTTGTAAAAGTGGTTTTCCTACTCCCATAACTGCTGTGGTATGGAATTCATTAATGATGCCAAACATTAAAGACAATCTTTTATCAGCTCTAGCTCTTCCTCCTTACCTTTGCTGTGCTGTGATTGGTGGAGCAGTATGACGAGTCAACAGTAGAGGGCACTGTCTGTCATGGAAATACTAGAGTTAGACACCAAAATGGTGAGAATGCAGATGGGTTCGGTTGGGCTTGCACTGGTTTCTGTGTGTGTCTCGGTGATAAAACTATTATTGAGATCCTTTACATAATGTGGATAAAGTCCATGTAATAATGATGAATCAAATCACATTTTGTAAGGGTTATTAGTAGTGTTGAACCTACAGAGAATTATGACACGCTCCCCTTCGTTGTAAGTTTCAGCTAATTATTCATCTGTCTGACCGCAACATTACTGTTTTCAGCAAAGTCACTGCTCTCTTTACATTATATTTTGGATAGGGCAAGCAGCTATTTCCAGTTAAAAAGCCCTGAAAACTGACAGTAACAAAGCAACTAACAGACAAAGTTAGGGACTAACTGGTGTGAACTTAGTGGAGCATTTAGCAGGTGAAGAGCTTAAATTTTCCCCCATGAGCTGGTAGAGACCAAAAACAGAGCTAAAATGAAGTGAGAATTTGACTTAACATTCACCAGATGGCCGGACACATGACTCCTAATGAATGATAATGTTACTCCATAGCTGCTGGCTGCAGAGAAGCAACTGTTAAGACACACTGGAGATAATTTTAACAGCATCATATATTTATTTAAAAGTAACATGTTATTGTAGCAGTGAAATAAATAGTGTTAGGTGCAATATTTCCCTCTGAGATGAAGTGGGAAGTGGAATGAAAGTAAAAAATAGCCTAAAATGGAAATATCCGTGTGTGTGTGTGTGTGTGTGTGTGTGTTGTGTGTAATTGTATGTGTGTGCGAGTGTAGATAACAACATGTCACACAACCCCTGGGTCCACCAAAGAAGAAAGGACTCTTCAGCTGCAGTGACAGCCGAGGTCCCTGCTCTCACCAGCTCAGACTTCACACTGTCACTAACATCTGCTTTGATATTCAGACACAACGTTTCTCTTTGTTTGATGTATGGTAATACAGCTGGAGTTTGAGTGAAATTTCATTGTTTATATGAAGAAAAAAATAACGCGGCCTGTGCAGCAAATCTATCTGCACTTGGTTCATCTTCACTGTTTCGACATCTCACTATTGAGCACTGTTGTGCGGCCTACAGGTGGCGCAAGTGACCCATGAAGCCTTACTAAGGATAGCTGAAATGATTATCCTCTTAAAATAAAATGGAGTGTACATTGAGTTCATTATTAAGTATAATTTCTACAGACAATAGATACTCTCATAGAGGGAAATATTGGTATTTCAGCTTATTCAGTGGGATTATAGCGAGTCTATTTTCCTTTCTTAAAGATCAAATCTGAAATTATTGTTGGATTAAGCAGAATTAGAACTGTTGTTGTAAAAAGAAAAGGTAAATGAAAGAAAAAAAGAGAGAAAATGCCTTTCATGCCAAACAATCTCTTTTTATTT
>JAQNCA010000002.1:16862660-16881511 GCA_029783725.1 Acanthurus tractus | reverse complement strand
ATCCATCCATCCATCCATCCATCCATCCATCCATCCATCCATCCATCCATCCATCCATCCATCCATCCATCCATCCTAACTTAATTCTGCCTGACGCCAGCAGTCTGGCTACTGTTATCAGCCCTTCCTATATGGTCATAAACTGGAGAGAAGAGCCCTGCCCTTCCAGTGCATCACTACGTTACAGCTGTGTTTATATAGAAAAGCACAAAAACTCAACAGATTAGAAGCAATAATCCTGTCATTTACAGCATGACTGAGTTTAATCATAAACTTTATATTTCATTACCCACAATTATTATTATTATTATTATTTTTTTTTTTTTTATCAGTCAAGAGCTGATTTCTCAGAAGCTGCTGTTTCCATAATAACAACATGACAGTATCTGTTATTGCTGTCATGGGAAAAATATTCCTAAAGCTGGAATGTTTCTGATGCAGAGCTAGGCAGGACAAAAAAAGAGACAGCAGAGCTGTGGCGGTGGTGTGTGATGGCATCGTGTTTCAGGAGGGGTTACAGCTCTTATGACAGGGTAGAACAATAGCTGCAGCTTTACGCTCAGCTGTTGTTTTTAATGCCTCATGCCAGATGATGGACTGTGTAAATTTGGACATGCCGCACAACCACTGCGCTCACTCACCACTCAGATCCCCACAGCCTTGAAACACACTGCTGTGCTCCACAAGCTGAAGAAAAAACATGAGCAGATAAGAAGAATTTCACATGAATGATTGTCCACTTACCTGCTGGAGGTCCAGGCCACCCTGGGTGACTGAGTACATTGGGTGGGGTGCAAATTCGGACGCCTCAAACACCTATAAACAAACAGCAAGACAAGAGGAAAGCACAAAGGGACAATATATAGTTCATTACTGAATATCATCATGTTTATTAAGTCAGGAAAGTCATTATTTTTGCTATGGGAGCTATGATTAGTGAGAGTAAATATGTGCTTAATAGCTGGAACCCTCCATGGTAAAAAATATTTAATGGAAACTTAAAATTTCATTTTTTTATAGGCTCTCGTAAAAGATAAAAATTAGTCTGAGATGGGCTCTCGAAGCTGCATTTCTGACACTTTAACACACTAACAGGCTTATGGGCCATGACTCATCCGCAGATCCTTTCCCATTCCACTTCATTTTCTCCGGTGACAAATTACACAAACATCTCTTATCACTGTGCAGCCTTCATTAGAGCCATTTCCCACTGACCAGGACTTTGCCCCGAGTTTAATTTGATAGCTTATTATGGGAAATATCAAAAACACAAAGCCATTCCATAAATTGACCAGAGTCTGAGGCAGCACAAACTGTCAGAACTGCTGACAGCTATGCAGAATATCTGGCCGCTGCTGCAGCCAGAGGAGACGGCAGGTCTCCAGTCTCACTCGCTAATCTTATGCCTTGCTCCATGGGAGGGTGGATATCTGCCCCTTCTCAAACAGTGGCATCTCAACCCCACCCTCACACACACTGACACACACAATCTGATCCCCCACCAAGGAGCATCTGCACGAGTCTTGTTTCACCTACGTGAGCCAAGAACTTCAATGAAAGATCCGATCAATGGTAATACCTTCTACAAGCGTTCTCCAATGACCACTTGTAGTTTCATAAGTTTGTAGAGGTGAAGATGTCAGGCCCAAATAATATTGCAATACTTCTCAAACTTTTTAGCTTTACCAGCAGAGTTGCTCTCAAAATGAAAATGTTGTTGTGACGGTTTGTTCAGAGCAAATATCTCCTGGATTTTCCTGAAATATCATGCAGATATTAATGGCACTCAGAGGATAAATTCAAATGACTTCAAAGATCCCCCAGCTCTTCGCTTAGTGCCCGATTTAGGTCAAAGAGCCATCAGGATGTTGACATTTGTAGGTCTGAGTGAAATGTCCTGACAACTATTAGACAGACTGCAGTTAAATTAAACACAGATACTCATGTTTTCCTGTGGATATAATGTAATAACTCTGGTAATCCATTAACTTAATATTTTTGGATTAAAGGCCAATTTCATATAAGAGTGCCGGTTTGTAAAGTCTGCTGTCAATCATCAATGAAGATTACAGACACTGTGGGTATATTAGCATACCAGCATCAGCATTTGGCTTAAAGTGCACCTAAATACAACCTCACAGAGCTATTAGCATGACTGTAGACTTCTAAACAATTTAATTTTTTAAAACTATTGATAGTTTTGCAAAAAAATTATTAATCAACAACCCAGATACAATGTTAATTTTGTAAAAAGGTGGTTCCCAAACTTAAACATGCAATGGCATCTTTCGTCAGCAGGCCTGCTGGTATGCTGTCAGTTTCCTTCCTTTTTAAAAAGTTTGTTAGTTTTTGTGAGTAATAACAAAAAAGCTAGATGCTAACAAACAAGCTATCTAGCTAAATAAAGTTCAGGAGCAGAGAAGACTGTGACAGGTCAACACTGACATTGGTTTCAATAAAACTTGCCAGCTTTGGCTATGAAAGACACGGTACCCTGAAAGTAAGTTTACTTTCATCCACCTTCCTCTCATTCAAGATACAATCTAAACACCAGCCCTGTCCTTTTCCCCTGTATACAACCGAGGATCACCCCACGCTTTGAGAAACTCTTTGCTAGTGTATTATAGAAAATCTCACCTGGTTCCCTGCGATTAGGAGTGCAGCTGGTGAGGGGCTCGGTCGATAGGGGATGGTTGCACCCTTTGGAGGAGACTAAGAAGTCAAAAACATGAAAATAATATAAATAAAAATAAGTCCTTATTACAAATCTCACAGACATACATAAACTCTTCACATCTTCTGCAAATGGTGCCGAACTTTTTGTACATTAAGATACAATAAAAATTAATGATGAACTGAACTGCTAATGACATGAACATTATTATAGTCCTTGTTTTTCTTTTGATAATGCTAGAGATTCATTGAATAATTGAAGCAGTGTAGAGAGAGCTCTTTGGTCATAATAGCTCTGAGCTTTACCTTGCATCAGAGCTGCAGGCTCTGCACCGGTTTGCCCTCTGGATAAAACAAGCATCGACCAACAAGAAGATATTTGAAGATAAAATTCTTCAAACACCAATAAGAAAAGGAGATTATACAGTGTACATGACACTGTATATCTTATCAAGTAACTGCAGTGTTGGTGATACTGTTTTTGGCTTTAAAATGTAGAGCATCTTTTCTGCCGGAGCAGTCACAGCAATTTCTTTGTATAACTTTGCATAATTTAAATCTCTGAGCCAAAAGCAAGAAGCCGCTGGTACAGAATCCTAATGAAACTTGCAAGCCTTTGAAGAAAGCCCTGGAAAACTGGATCAAACCAGCAATTAGTCAGTCAGGTCCAGCTGCAACGCTAAAACAAAAAGGACTTGTGCACTTCCGTGAACACACAGGGAGAAACTGTGCTTGGGGTTGTTTTTCTCTCATCTTCTCCTCGATTTTCTCAAGAGAGCTCTTGTCTAAAGGTGGACAGATTTTGCTGCAGGCCACTTTGTTTTCTGATAGCAGTTTAGTGTCCTCTCCACCATCATTGCACTGCGACCTTTGCGCTTCACCTCTTGACTCTGTCCAACGTACTGCCCGGCAGATTAACAGACAGAAGGTCCTGCTGATAAAGGAACTGCATACTCCCAGGCATTTCCTATGTTAGACACTGATAACGCTACAGATTCGGTGTGTTCACTGAATATAGACTGCAATGCAACGCTATTGCAGTTAACACTACACAGAAATGACAAACACAGCCTACTAAAAATGCATGAACTTCTGCTGCAGTGCAACAGACAATGATTGCATGCTGCAGAAATTAAAACATGCACGTCAACAGCAGGTATCTCCTTCATGCGGCTGCGGCTGCAAAGCTCTGACAAAATGTCAGCAAAGTGTGTGGAGTAAGAAGAGGAATGGTATGCTTCCTACCTCCAGGATTACTGCACAGATGAGCTTGACACACTGGATTACAGAGTCCTGATTCCCAGATATCGTCACCCCTCGCTCAGTGGAGTTGGGCAGCAAATCCCCTGCCACCTGTATCTGAGCTCCAGTGCTCTACAAATGATAGGGGTTTTAAGAAAAAGATTAAGTTTGATTCTCCAGATAAGACAAGTTGTGATTACACTGCCATGGCTCCTCTCTGTGTCTCCCTGCTGGCTTTGCTGACCTTGTATTTTACCACCAAAACAGTGAGAGACCAACTGTGCTGTAGCATGCTTAACATCAAGTCCTGTCAGGTTAGAGATAAATGAAAAGTCACCCGTGGTCAGCTGACATAATTCTCTCCCTTTTAGCTGATATATTTCTAATGCAGCATGTCTGTTGGCCAGAAGGGATGTTTTTCTATGATTTATCTACATTTGCTGATGTCTGACAGACTGCAGGATTTTTTAAAGGCCACCGCTGAAGCACACACATGACAAAATGCTTCTGCAAAGTGAGCATGTGTCCTGTGGCAACCAAACAAACAAAACAAATCTGTAACCGAAACAAATTTGGGTTGTGAGCAAGGCAAGAAAATCTGTCTAACCGCAGAAAATCGACTGGATGCCAATGCTGCCGAAGGTAAAGGCTAAAATGAGAGGGACTCTATTTGTAGATCGGTACAGGGCTAATGTTACAATGTCAGATATCTCTGGCAACAGATCTGATAAGTTTAATCCTAATGTTTCAGTTGGGCCTCAGTGTAGTCAAGAGTTTTTCCCTTTCAAAGGGTGCCACGGCTAAGTCATCCTGTTTACGTTAAGTGGTCCTTGCAGACAGCATCGTCTCGCTAATTTCCTGCATTAACAGTCAAAATCAATTTTCAGTCTGGCATCAAGCTAATTGCAGATTTAAATAACTAAAATAGTTCGATGAACTGACTGAAATTCTGCTCTGAAATTCATGGCCTCCAGTTGATGAATCTCAATTACTTTGGTGATCCATTAACTTTTTAGATACCGTATCACCACATTTAAGTCAAAATCTCCTTGGGTTATTGTCAGATACAAGCAAAACTAATTATCTTCCCATCAAGCTGCACTTTATGATTACTGCTAATTAGCAGACATTAACATGATAACTAGCTTAACTAAAATGGCAAACACAATAAGCATTAAATGGCAAGCTAACATTGTCATTATGAGCATGCTAGCATCATGTTGTTAGTATTTGGTGCTGCTGTGTCTCAGCTGAGCCTGGCAGCATCACTATCAAGTCTGTAGACTCCAAGTCTGGTTATTCTCAAGTAAGTAATACTGCTATCGCATCTTCGTACACTCTGTATTTAATTTAGATTCTGCCTTCTGTCATTTGTCTGCAGCTACAACACAATTTGTATGAGGAATTGCTTTGTTTTTCTTGATAAATATGTCGGATATCATTATCTTTCTAACATTATTATAGTAATAAACTTGGAGGGTAATTGGAGCGATTCTTAATAGGCCCGCATTTATAGCTATATTTATATCTATATATTTAAAAACTACAGCTGCAGTTTTTATCCTCAGCACCAGAAGCACATTTGTGTTCTTCATATTTCAGTGTTTGACCAGCCTGTGCCTGTGAGAGGATGGAGAGGATGGAGAGGATGGAGAGGATGGAGTGGGTTTGTGTTTTGGCTACTCACCTCTCTGATCTCCTTTATCTTGGCTCCTCCCTTCCCGATGAGAGAGCCACACTGGCTGGCAGGGACGACCAGCCGCAGGGTGACTGGTGGCTTGGAGCTGATGGTGCCGTTGGCCACCAATGCAGTGAGGTCCTGGAGGGAGATATGGGCAAAAAAAAAAAAAGTTGTGAGAGCTGGCATGAAAGTCCCAGAGGGAACAATCAGGCAGACAAGGTCAATGTGGAAATGGAGGGAGAAAAATGCCCCTGGAGGGTATCATTTCCAACAATTAGGACTGAACAGGCCTTTAATGCGAATGCAGCTCATTTTACTGACTTTAATCATTCAGTTACTTGGATGAATGTATTGTGTGTAGGAAATCAAACAGCGAAAACTGAGTGAAAATAAAATCTCAATTTTACCATTCGCTATGAGGAACCTGGTCAACATATCACTGCCTATTATCATCACCTCAAAATCCAAACCTATTCAGACCAAAGCAGGCGCTAAGGCATCATTTGGGCTGAACTAATCACAACAGTCAAACTCAGTTTCAACCCCATCAAAACAAATTGAACGACAGAAAAAGCCAATGAAATCCATACTGGATGTGGCAGGTGGAGCTTTGTGTGGGAGGCAGAGAGAGCAAAGAGCAATCCAGCATAATTAACCTCCTTCTCTGTATCTGTATGTCTCAGTATGTGCTAGAGAATCCACAGAAGGCAGAACAGCAAATGTATAAAATTCTATAAAAGCGGTTTAATGGTTATTCTCAAAGAATGTAGAAAAATTAATTGCTACACAGGTGTTGAGCAAACGATGCTTTGAACTTTGAGCTCACCAGCATAAAAACTGAATCAGAACACTTTGTCCACATGTCCTTCCTGCTGCAGGCACAATGAACCTGGTCACCTTGAAGTTTCTTTCTAGAGATCTTTTGAAAATAACTGATAGAATAAAAGTTGTCTTTTAATAATGTTGAACTTTGTAAGGTTAACAAGAGTCACATCCATGTAATGTGAAGATACAAACAGTAAATTACTCTCATACAATTTTTTCTTAAGGTATTTAACTCGAGATAAAGACCAATTTTTCAGAGCAGCTCAACATACTCAACATAAATGCAAACATAACGCAAATACTTGTCGTTTTCTTGCTGAGAGTAAGATGAGAATGAATATGCATATGACGCTATGACCTGAAGCCACTCGAGTAGCCTGTTATAGTGACTATGGAAAAATATTCTCCAACCTCCACAGCTCAGCATTTAGGATTAAAATTATAACTTGTTCGTTTAATGTGCACAAGCAACAAGAGGCTATTTTATGGCTCTAAGTGCTAAGCTAAGCTGGCTGTCTACTGATGGATGTGCTAAGCTAAGCTGGCAGTCTCCTGATGAGAATGATATCAATCAGAGTGGTTGCACTCGAATTTACCATCATCCAGTGATAGGACTAACTTATTTTATTTACATCAAACCACCACGCATCAAGTTAAAATGTAAAACATTTGCAGCAAACAATGTCTGGTGCTAATAAAAGAATTAGCACAGAATAGGTCAGTGTATTAGTATTGGTAAAATTAATACTGTTGTGATTTGACGTTCTAAAAATAAAATTGAACTGAATTGAATTGAATTGAATTGTTATCTTTATGTTTTTAGAAAGTGAGTTTAGAAAGACCTTGTGGATCGAGAGCCTCACCGACTCGATGAGTGCTTTCACTGTGCAGGTAGCAAACATCCTGCGTCTGCTCTCCTCTGGGTGGAGACTGAGTTTTTAATTAATGAACAGTGTGTCTCTGTGAAGCTTTGAAATGTAAATATGCCGTGCTGTCTCTCAGCCCATCAGAGTTCAACCCATAACAAACATGTGACAGAATGCAAAGCATGCTGCCTGCTTTTTGAACGGTTCCTAAGATGGGACAGTGAGGATGTGCTACATCGGGGGAATTTACTTATGAAGGGAACAGCATAATATTTCCAATATGTGCGAACTTTAAATTTGAAAGCATATTCTGATGTGGCTCTCGTGCCTCTTTGCTCCGTGTCTATATTTAGTGAGGCGGATCAGGCTCTCTGACGTCTAGTCTCATTAGAAAAGGGGCACGCGGCTCAACTGTACAATCACAAGATTCTAAGCGTTGGTTTCTCGATTTGATCTAAAAATATGAGCCTCATCTTAATAACTCCGAACGTTCCCATATTTCACTGAGCCGTCTTAAAAAAATAAGAATCTCAAAGCAAAGTGGTGGAAATAAGACAGGGGGTTACACAAGCACTGCTCACACAAAGAGTTGCTGGGCATAAATCCCCAAAGCATTTTGTACTGCTGATGAATACTGCAATTCAAAAAGATTACGTGGATTTCATGGATGCTTTGCCTTGACACTTAGAAACTAAATGCATGCATGAAACTGTAGCGCATGCAGTGTGTAATCAAAATATGTGTTTAGATTGTCAGATTATTTAAAGGTATACTATGTAACATTTTAGCATTAAAATGTACAAAAAGCTTAGGATAATTTGTAAATATGTGTGCTTACATCGTCTCAAAGGTATAAAATCAACGGTTAAACTCAGAGAAATCTGAAATTTTATTCAAGATAACAGGATGTTTTGTTCTTTAGTCTGTAAAACATCAGATTATAAATTGGAAGTTTACACAAATGCTGAACATAACATGAAAAAATATATATATATTTGCCCTCTGTTATCATGATTTCTGCCATGTCAGATAGATTTTCATTTGTTCAATAACAAACTCCCATGAGCTTGCGCTACTTCACGACATTGTCAAACTACTTGTTTTCATTGTTTTGATTGGGAGACTCCATGTGGCAAAAATTACATACTGTGCATTTAATTTGCATAAACGCGTGTCTGTGTGTTCCTGCTAATTGTTAGGGCCAAAAATTTCATCAGTAAAACACAGACAGAAACACACACAACGCACAAAGAAGCTATCAGAAACACACTGTTTACACAAGTAATCAGCAACCAAATGAAAGACCCAAATGATCCCGTGTGATAACAAACTACTGAGACAGAAACAAATGTCAAACCTAACACTCGGCGGCTAAAAAGCAGATTATTCCCTTTTGTTTTTAATTAAAGGTGTCAGACACACAATAACTCAACTATGGTGGAAGCGGTGCGCAGTGGGTCAGCCAACCTGTTGCCATGGAAACTCAAGAGTTTCAGGGCTGAAAAGAGGTGAGTGTGAAAGATCTTTAATGAATACTGCACTGTGCTCCCAGCCAGCGTGTGTTTACTGAAGGCTGTCGACCTGAGCAGGGAGCACCTGTTTCCTTGCCAGTGTCTGCTGTGATGTTAATCAGAATGAGGACGGTTCTCATTCCACTGTATTAATTAGGCTGCTGATGGACGGCCACCATGTGGATTAATAGCACTGGGGAACCTGTCATCTGTATCTCATTAGTAGAACATGAGATATACAAATTCCTCTCAATAACAAGTACAAATTAACACATAATATGTTACAAATCCACATGCAAATGGTTGAAAATGACAAATGCATTAATTGGTTGGGAAACATCAGATCAAACCTTAGAGAGTGAGTGAGGGAGTTGGGTAACATGTAAAACCATAACATGAACAAAACTTTCATAGATTAATATTGCATGAAGATCATTTCTCCTAAATCAGTCTGATAGACTCAGCAGTGGTTTAACAATGATGACAGCAACTCTCATGACATCAAACTATATCTTTTGTTTTCATGGAGAGCCAAAGTCTTGTACTCCTTGATGAGCTGTCATGGGACCTTATTTTGTATTAAGAAATTTCTATGGTGTAAATAAAGAAATACAAATCAGTTTTTTATCTGTTTTGTGAGTTGTGATGTCAGTTACTCATGATGTTCGTCAATTTAAAAGATAATTTCTCAATACTTGGCCCAAAAATACCAGGGTTGCACTTCAGCAATCTGTTCTCATAGTTTGTAACTAAAAAAAACTATGTTGTAAACTTTCAATAATTTAATAAGACTTTGTTTTCATTGTGCAATTATAATATATTTTTATTTAAAATATTATATGACATTTATTAAATGTTTTATTTGTTTTTCAGGTCCAAGGAAAGTCACTGTTAAAAAGACAACTTAATTTAAAAGCAGCACAACACACATCATGTCATCCCACTTACAATGGTCAAAATGGTTTTACAAGAGCAGCTAAATCCACTTATTCCAAATTTCCATCAGCCGAGTAATCTTATCTGAAAGCAAATCGAGTGCTGTGAAACACAGATAAAATTTTTCCTTCCACTGCTTTGGTTTAGAGGATAATCGATGGTGATAAAAGCACATTAGTGGTTATGTTGAGATGAAGCTTTCTTGTAATAATGTGGTAAAACAGCTTTATCTTTCACCTTTCACAACAATTTTGGCTCCAACAAGACTTTGACAACTTCCAACTACTGATTACTCACCGACTGTTTCCCTCTGTGACTCATAAAATGACTTTCAATCCTGTCACGCTTTACAAAATGCAAACTGTCATAGTGACTTTTTATGGAAGATGATGACATGATCTGATTTCACTCTTATGTGATGTGTATCAGTGAAATGCATTAGGGTGAGATACCTCCTCCAGTTTGTATGTGATCATGGTGAAAGCTCTGAAAACGCAGTCTGTGGAGCCGGTGATAGTGATGATCCTCTCTGGACAGGAACCCTCTGAGATGTTGACCCGAGCGCTGCTCTGTGGGAAACAGGGATCATCTGGTCAGTTAATCTTTAGGGTGAAAGAAACAGCTTGACACTGCTGGCTAACCTAGTTCCCAACAGCTTAACACTTGGTTAACTTCGCTTTATTCAAGAGTTGGAAATAGCTAGATCTGTTAGTTGAATATAACACAACATATATCACAGGTTAGTTAGTGAATGTTTGTGGTTTTGGCAGAATCTATGTCACCTTTGGACGAGGCCAGGCTAGCTGTTTCCCTCTGTGTTCCCATTTTTAATACTAAGCTAGGATAATCTCATCAATTGCTGATTTCTTGAATTATAAGAAAAGAAACAAAAAAGGAACACAAGCAGCTCTTCCAGCACTTCTGGCTCCCACATTCACACATCAACATCACATCTGGATGGTTTAATTTATATAAAAAACAATGTAAAACAACATAAAGTGACTTTTTTAGGAGAGATCAGATTTTTTCTCAGCCGGAGGCAGTAACTTTCTGGAGGTGCTGCTAGACATTTAACAGGCTAGCTGTTTCCCTGTGCTTCTAGACTTTATGCTAAGCTAAGCTAAGCTAAGCTAACTGACTTCTGACTCGACCTCAATTTTTTCCATATGGACATGGAAATAGTAATAATGTCCTCATTTAACTCTCAGCATAAGCACAAACAGGAATGTTTCTCAAAAGTCAAACTATTTTGTTAATTTTCTTTTGTTTAAAGCTTAAACAAGCTTAAATTTGCCAGAGGCTACTGTACAGCGCACACAAACACAGGTCGGAAGGTCAAGTGACATGATGTAAAGGAGGCGAGACTAAAAGCTGTACAGCACATCTCTGTTTCTCAGACTGAAAAGTCTCTCCTCGGGGCATTGCCCTTGGACAATCAATCTCCTGCCCTGCTCTCCTTCCATTTTCTGTCCTTGTACTTCTCTGAGTTAAAGTCACATGAGCTGAGACAGGACAGTGCTGTGCCATCTGAGGCATTTTCTCCAGTCACTCCAGTGAGTCATGCTCCCACTGTGGCTGTAAGGCTCTGGGAGTGACTGACAGATGAGGCTCATACAGTCAGGGACTAACAAAAGCCATAACTGGCTGGATGAATGGATGGGTGACTACCATGGGTGAGTGGTTTATCCAGCAGCTCTGCAGGGCTCCTTTGTCCCATGACCTCACTATTCCTCTGTTTATCCTTCTGCCTCATAAAGCACAACATAAAACCTTCGCAGCCAGAGAAAGAATCAAACGTAACACCACAATTGTTAGCCTAATTACTTTTTAATACAATGAGTTAACCAAGCAGCAGTAGTTTGGCTGCACCCTTGAGATTTATAAAGAGAGAAGTGAGGGGCAAACAGAGAAAATGGAAGTCGTTTTGTAAGATGGAAAAGAAAGAGAACGGCTAGAGGAGGGGTAGAGGATGATGGAGGAAGAGGGTTTAAATTGAAAAGGTGCCATTCTTGCCCAAAAGGCAAATCGGACGATGTACCTGTCCTGTATGCTTTTTTAGACTGAAAGCTCCCAAAACAGGCAGAGAGAATTGAGCTTTATCATGAAGCCTGACCAGTATTAAAAACTTTCTGAGATTGAACTGTGTTTTCTCTTGAGATGAACTTATTGGACTTGTGGTCAAACACAGAGAAGGCAGACATGTTGCCGGGTTCACGTCTCAGTAAAAGATTCAGAGAAGAACATGTGCTTGTCTCAGCCTTATGAAATGTTGAAACATACACAGTTAGTCACTTAAAACACATGAATAATGAACTACCATTGTTCCCAGCCCAGTTTTCTGGCTCTGACCCCTGACCTTTTTTCTGATCATCCATCTAACCGCAACCAGCAACAAGGATTAGCCAATCAGAAGGACATGTGGTGGGTTTGTACTGACATTTTTAAGACAATCGAGGTTACAGTCAAACACAGTATTGGTTATTTATCAAAACACTAATTGCGTTAATATGTTATGAAAACACCATCCCACAATACTGTTGCAGCACCAATATGAGGTATTTGGTAAGAAATATTATGATATATGATACTGTCCTACAATCAGCCCTGCTTCTTCAGCTGTTGTTGTATTTATTTTCAAATAGGTGAGAAAACCCTTTCTGTGAATGTCGTGACTTTGACCTAAAACTAAACATTAAGCAAACTCTATAGGAAATACTGATATTTATATTGTGTATTGCTTGAAAAATACAGGGATATGATTCCTGGTCCACACTCCTCAGCCCTCAGCAGGAAGTGAATCATGCAAACACGGCTGCAGATGATGAAGAGCTGTTGTTGTAAAGCTCTAAATCGTGGGCACTTTACCTCTTCTCGTATTCGTTTCACCGTCTCTCCTTTCTGGAAAAAGAAAAAGATGAAGGACAGCTTTAAGCAAAGTCAAATGTGCTTGTGTTAGGAAAAAAACCACGCTCATATCATAAAGTCCCTGACCTCTAATAAAAACATCCCGTTTCAAACCACGAACGTGTGATTGGAATTCAGCAGAACAGATTTCATCTATTTTTTCATGGTGCAATGTAACGCAGTGATGTCCTCTGCACTGCTGTCTTACAGAGATATCAAATATATCTGTGCGTGTGTGTGTGTGTGAAGGGGACATACACCTGTTGTAATGGCTGTATACGCAGTGTATGTGAGGACCTGTGGCCAGGGACAAGAATATTTTGTCTGACTTGTGTCACACTGCAGCAAATCCTCTGCTGCTTTTTTTGATTGCTTCTTTTTCTGTTCCCCTCATTTCCTTTTGGCTAAAGTCCATCCAAGCTGTCACACTTCTGTTCACACCTTCATGCATCCACTGACAAACACGTACGAGCCCAACAAAAACAATATCATCTCACACACACACACTGGGCTAATTTATGTTTTATTCTAGGAAAACTTATTATATGTGCTCCACTGTGACTCTGGTGCCGGTCTCCTATTGATTAGAAAGAGAGAGAGCTTTGCCAAAGAGATAGGAAGGGGAAAAATGGCTTGGAGGGTGGAGTGGCAAGTTATTAGCCCAAGTACTGCAGATCAAGTGCCTCTCTCTGCCGAGCTGCACAGTGTGTGCCAAGCTCATCTCTCAATTCCTCTTTCATTTCGTTTCATTCTCTATTTTCTCTTATTTTTTTATTTCTGCAACACATTGCAGCGTCCATTGTGACATGTTTGTTTGCAGCACTCCTTTTTCTCTGTATCCATTTATTTCTCGTCCCGTTCTTCCGTCTATTGATGTCTTTTGTCGGTGTTGTATTACAAAGGCTGATTGTGGGAGCTACTGAAGCAACATCATGCAGCCGAGCCCTCCCTAACAGACACCTAAAGTGCCCACCAGGGGCCAACTGTAATATGTCTTTGGTGCTCAGTTTCAGCAGGAGGCTTGCAGTCAGTGCACTAACGTTTTTGTTTGATGGATTACTGTGTTGCATTATGGGTGGTGGGGGCTGAGGCAAGGTCTTAAGAGGGTTGGTTTAGGGCAATTACATTTAGGATAGGGATATTCAAAACAACAAAATGTTTATTAGAGGGCTCTGAGCAAATTATTCTGCACTGGCTTATTAGAAATCAACAAAAAAAGGCATCAATTATGCATTTGGCTTTAAAGATTTATAATAACTTTAGATTCACACTGGTTAGATACGGGCAGAGCATTTTAATACACTGACATCATTTGATAGAGAAATTCTTATGATTTTTTACAGGGGAAATATTCTATATATATAAGCAGTATTTTGTACAGTAGAATAAATAGCAATTCTCACCTTTCCTATGATGCTGCCGACTTCCTAAAATAAAGAAGATAAAGGTTATTAAACACTTCATGTTATTTAAAAGAGCAAAAACACTCAGAATCTTAGAGGAACATGATATTTTCTGAGGCTGTTACAATTCTTATGTTTACGAGAGCCCTGTTTGCTGCAGGATGCGCTCATTCATTCATGAACAATGTGAGTGGGAGGCTTGTACCTTTCCATGCATGAGCAGTCTTAGTGTGAGGGTCACTCCCAAGCCCCCGTCTCCGAAGTCCTGCTCACAGTTCATGGTGATGTGGGAGTGGCATGCAGGGAGACGCATGAACAGGGCTCATTCGCTGGTCACGCAGTCAAACGAAGGCCAGCGCTTGTTCTCTGGCTCTCCGATGTCCTTCAGTGCTGCTCTGAGAGAGAAAAAAAAACACTGGATTTACTCTTTGGTTTGTCCTTAAAAAACACGTGAATCAGGTTGTGAACATATATATTCATGCCCACAAAAACACCATTGTTTGCACCCAAGATGAAGAAAAGAAATTCATTTTTATTTTCATAGTCAAACATTATGTTCCACAATTTAAACTGAGGGTTGTTCATTTCTCGATCAAAGACTTTCAGAAGAACTAAGGACAAAGCAAAGCCCAAATTACACACATTTATGCCGGCAAAGGCCTTACAAAACAGATTGAAATCAAGCATCTCTGTGAAGAACTTCTTCATTAGTTTGAGTCAATGTAATATTGATGCGGATTCATCACAAAGTCATAATAAAGACCATTGTGTGTGCAGGATATTGACCAGAGGCACCAGCAGTGTCAGCGCTGTGAGATTTGGGCTCCAAAGAGACTGTGGGTGGCCATCGATGACTAACACGCCATCTTCATTAATGGTTTCTCTCACGGTGAGCTGAGAGAATTTTGAAATTGGATGCAAAAAAAAAAAAAACCCAAAACAAAACAAAGACATGTCCTTTTAGATGATTCATTCAAGTTAATCACTTCTAATTTGCTACATTTTTCATAATGCTAAAAATGTTTGGTGTTTCTTTGGGGACCTGATCAAATCAACTCACAGTGTGTCAGAGAGAAAAACCAACACTGTCATGGGGAGAAGGAGCAAAATGTATATACAGAGAGCAAACGAGACGCATCTGCACCGATCCCAGAATGACAATGCGGTGGGGGCTACGTGCATGTCAATTACGTGACATACGGTGTGATGATTAATGTGTGAGTCACCTGGCTGCTCACGGTCTCTGCATGGTGCGTAATTAGTTCATGGAATTATTCATGTTTCCACTTGATTTATATTTGCTTGCACCTGACAGCGCGGACACAGGAAGTGGATGGACAAATGTGTGATGCATGAGCATAGACACACAGCAGATGCTTTAAGGCAGCGTTAGTTTTCTTATATTTTTCAGAGGGCATGACAATTTATTACAAATGCTTTCAACTAGGGCTGCATATAATGTTTATTTTCTTTATCAAGCAGCTAAACATTTTCTTAACTAGTTGATTCATATTTTGGCACAAACTATGTAACGAAAAAAGTACATCATCATATCATAAAAACCTATGATGTAACCCGTGATGCCTTGTTTTGTTGGAGCAACAGTCTCAAACCCAAACACATTCAGTTTACTGTCACATTGATCAAAGAAAAAAACAGCAAAGCCTCACAACGGAGAAGCTGCATCCAGAGAGCGTTTGCAATCTTTACTTAAACACGACTAAAGCCGACCGTATACTCAGTCACAACTGCTTGTTGTATAAGCAAATAGCTTCAGTAATCTGCTCCCCCAGACACCTTCACGACATCACGACTGAGACTGGGAGGGGGCTTTGACCTGCTGGATGAGAAGAGACTGGGATTCATACTCTGGGCACCGTGGATGTTTGTACTTGTTTTCATGGCAACTCAATCAACTGCTGTCAAGCTGTCAACCTCATTTTTGGCATTAGAGGACAAGTCAAAGGATCCCCAAAGTTTTAGACTTAAAGGGCTGGGACAAAGGGAGGTCTAGCATCTGTTCAGCTGTTCTGTTGTTACATTTTGACTTGCATTTTCTAAAATATCTCAAATCATGTGGTTCCTGAACAAACCACTGGGGCAATTTAGGTATTTTGGTTTCACTTTAGGGGTCATGCTGTTTCCATTGAAACTGAAGGTGAGGGATTGTTTCACCATAACAGATAATCAATCCTTTAAAAAGTTTGTATTTTAGATTTAAGTGAAGCAGCATCAAATAGTATAAAAAGAGTGCATAAGACTTGTGTCTGCTCTGCAAAGGAACACAGCTAAATGTTGTTAAAAAATGAAAAAAAAGGAAAATGAATGCACGAAGGCAGTGAAAAACAACTTCCTCTAAACATACATGACCTGACTGAATAACCTTATACAGCATCAGTTCAGACATCCTTAAAAGTGACCTTGTACTGCACATCATTGTAAGTGGAAGCAGTGCTTGGTTACTTTAATTTTAAGTAAAAGATTTTGGTACGATTTTATATAGATTTTGCCTTGTGGAAAAGCACTTTGAATAAGGACCTTCTTTTGATTTGTACACTGGCATGAATGCAGGACAACATGGCGCTGAAACAATGCTCTGTTTATCTGAATATTAAAGTGCAATAAAAACGTTAATCAAAGTAATCTTGGCGGTGATCATAATCATACAGCCTCACAACACCACAACAACAACAACAAGCTTCCTCCTCCCTTTTCACTCATCAAGGCAACTCGTTTGTCTGTCAGGCACATTCCAGCAGCCTACAGTGCCACTGCATTCCCGCCTACTGCTGCAATCCTACTGATACGGCCTGACATTTGTGTGTGTGTTTTGTTTATATATCTGCATGCCGTTTGTAGATTTGGTGAGCTACGTGAGGAGATCATGTTTAATGAATTGATGTTTTTTTAGATGAGAACCAGTTCCCGAGAGACGTGTTGAAGGCAGCTTCATTGCTTTTGCTTTGTGCACAAGGCCATCGCTGCTTCGCTGATTTATTTATGCACTGCATGCTTGCAAAGGCATGTTTTAAATGCACACATACACCCATCCTTCTTAAGATATCACAGAGCTTGACTGCCTGCATGGGTTTAACATCCCAACAGTGTGACACACACAGCCTATTAAAACGTAGTAGTAAGTGGAGCAAAGTGTCATTTTAACGGATTAAATTGCACCTAATCAAACTTTCTCTGCTTTTTTGAAGGAGATGCTCATTGGATTGACTTAAAGAACTATCAGTTAGAGGCTCATCTCCATATAATTTCCATAAATATCAAACAAAGCCCCCAGGGGTTGACTGGAGAAAAACAAAAAACAGAACGTTTTGCTTGCTGTCAACTACCCAAATAATCACAATTTTAAGGCGCATCAACGCATCCTGTACACGTGTTATCACAGAGCGCATTTGTGCAACCCGTGGGCTAACCTGATTATGTTTAGGCACTGAAGGGCATGGCTAAAATGTTAGCACTTATTGCATTAGGAGCTAATGGTTGGAGGGATCATTATGCGCTGCTCTGTGGGCCGATAACAAGGCATGTGCTCTGTGTCTGTGTGAGGGCGGTGAGCCTCTGAACTCCTCATTTCCAGAATCCCAAGCAGAACAGCATCGCAGGACGAACAGAGCTCCTCTGTTCAAAATTAGACCTAGTTACTCAAAACTGCAAAGAGCAGACTGCAGCGCCGCGCTGCCAAAATACAGTCAGACTGGGAGAGAGAGAGGCGAAGAGCCCGTCCACTGTCCCGCTCCTCTGTCACCGACTGTGTAACCTTGGACCTGCTCTGCCTGACCGAGTCCAGCATGCAGGAGCTCCTTGTCACGAGTCACTGCTTGTGTTCATCTTTATATACACTGAATTAAGCACGACTTTGTGAAACCAAATGACTGACAAAAAAAACAAACGTCCGCAGAAAGCAAGTTTTCAGTCTGCTTTTTACCAACTGGAAATAGCATGTAAGTTTAAAATATTAAAGGAGAATTGGAGTAGATAATTTTATCTATTACATAGATGAAATCGTCAGATAAATTATCCTAATATTTTGTGCAGATAATTGGGTGACTCTTGGCTGAATTTCAAACATTACAGTGAGGCCTTGACCTTTTTCTCCTGCCATCATTACATCAGATGTTTCACTACATGGAAACTTCTGACATTTTCATCAGAATTGATCAGTTTCAGCTACACTTTGTGTTTAGTGCTCATTAAAAAAAACATGCTGGTATGCTAACTTGCTAAACCAAAATTGTAAACATGATTACCATCAGCATTGTCATTTTAAGTATGCTAGCATGCTATTTCTAGCATTCAGTTCATAGCACAGCTGTCCCTGCACAGCCTAACAGAGACCTGGGCTGAAGACTCTCAGTCTTGCTCTCTTCTAAATATTTTCAAATAATCCTGCATTTTTTAAATCTGTGCACTGTAGCAACCTTTTCATCATATTCCAGGTCCAAGGTTTATAGACCTTCTGGTAAGTAGACCACCTGTTCTTCCTCCTGAGCCACAGCTGATGTTGTGAATTAATTGTTGGTTCTTCTTTGCTGGCCCTCATTCAGGCTCAAACAGATCGTGACCAGTCGACACATCGCACAACTCCAGCAGTAAAAAGTATTTTCAGGTCATGTTTACACTTAGAAAAATTAATCTCACAGCGTTTGTATTTATTTTATGAGCTGGAGTAGAAGTGACATGCTTACATCACCACAACTGAGTTACAAGAAAGGAAAAGCAATTTAACCCCTTGACGCCCGAATATATATACAATTATATAAAAAAATATTTAATAAGTGTTTTTGCTTTCAAGCAG
>JAQNCA010000002.1:16838622-16861031 GCA_029783725.1 Acanthurus tractus | reverse complement strand
GGGCTGTTTCTAGATAACTGATTCTAGATAACCGTGTGTTTTTTTTAAAAACACTTTTAAATACTTTTAAATGTTCATTAGTTCCTTGGGAAATAATTGCCACGTTGATTAAAAATGATAATAATTACCGGTTGAAGCCCTGAAGTTATTGACCTGTGCTTAAACTTGAGTCTTACACTTGAGTTCAATGTCATGATTTAAAAAATTTATATAATTTTTAAAATAAATTCCAAATTTATTATCAAAAGATAAAAAAAATGAACTTTTCCTTCAAAATATCAAGTTGTTTTTTTTTTTCTGCTGTCTTCCATGAAGCATACATTAAAGATGTCATGGATGAAAGCAACCAGCATACATCCCTTGACAGCTGCCAGCACTATCTTTGTTTTTTTTTTCATGGTGATGTTTTCAGGAGCATCCACACCAGAGAGACTGTTGAAATGAAAAGGATGTTGTACAACTCGCTTGTCTAGAGGACTGGACACCTGTTCTGAGGCAGCCGTGTCCCTCACACGGCCCGCAAACAGACAGCTCTGCGCCGGCTTAGAGGAAATGAAGAAGGAATGAGGACATGCCTGGTCTCCATGGTGTTCCACAGAAACAGGGTTACCCGCTGCATATACATACGGGGGGTGTTGAGTGTCTGCTCTGTAGACACACTGAGGCTGAGAGGATAGGGTGTCCCCTGGGGTGGGCACATATAGAGCATTAAGTGAGAAGGTGTCAACGTGTGTACACGCGCAAGAACAAGAGGTGAGAGACCATTCACACACATGCTTGCACAACCCTCAACATACACCGAGATGCACACACACACACAAAAACACACACACACACAAAGAGGCGTTCATAGGTCTGTGTGCATCAAAACAAAGAACACGCATACCAACATACAGCGCAGCTGCTGGGATGAAAGGAGCCAACTATTCACAAAGCGAACAGACAAAGTGTCCTGTTGAAACACAAGAGAGGATGAGCTTTGATCTGCTGAGAAGTTCCACAAGAGGACTTCCTGCAACTATCCACCATGAACACTCTCAAAGCACGGCCATGTTGGAGTACATGGAGTACAGTGTTTCCCAATATGATCACAGAGAGAAAAAAAATCCCAACCAGCACAAGGGGTGACAGAAATAGAGTTCTTCATACTCCTCTTCACCTGTGGTCAGCTATTCAGAGTAAAACAAGATCTTCAGAGTACAAACGTGTGCACACACCTGTCCAGTGACTGCATAGCAAACCCGTGTGAGAAGATTTAAATAGCCGAAGATTGGACTAACACGGCCAACGCTTTTGCACATTCAAAAAGGTTGACTTGAACTTTTTGCAGAGGCTTCTTGATCAAATGAAATCAATTCTATGTGAAAAAGATATTCAAAGAGGGGCTCCGTGTTTGGATTAGCCATAACTACATCAGAGCCACAAGTCACGCTGCATTTCATCAGTAAAAACTGCTTCTTGAGCCGAGCCGTGGTGTGATTTTAATGCAGCAGAGAGAAGATGTATATGCAGAGATTAATTCCTTTCAATGCTGCCAAATTCTGACTCCTGCGTGGAAATAAATGACATCATTTTTTTCCCAGCTGAACCCCGGCCAATTTAAATCCACCAAGAAGAGCAGAATAAAAACAACACATATGCAGAAACCTTATGGCTCGCGACTTTGGCAGAAAATCATCTGCTCAACATAATCCTGTTGCAAAAACAAGTTCTTTTTCACACCTGCTCTCTTTAGTTCAGTTAAATCGGACTGTGGTTTGTTTTTTTCCTTATGTGTTTTTCCTCTGATGCAGACCAAAATGGCCAAATGTGAACCCATGAGAACAGGTGGATTCAGTCCAGTCCAAAACAAAATCTTGAGCTACTCACTTTGATCCAGCCTAATAATGTTTTTATCTGCATGCTAACCCCAGACCTTCAAGATCTCACCCGAACCACGATCCTTCCCAAACTCTAACCAAATGTTTATTGTTTCTAAACCTAACTCGATCTTAACCAGATTTTCCCATTATAGAACACATTTGTTTGTTCATTATGAACAATAAAAACAAAATGTCATATATGGATACCATCTAGCTTTGACCCCAAGCTATCCAGTGTTCTCCACAAGTTGGAGCTTAATCACACAAGTTCAATATTAACTCCTAGTTCCGCATACTTTAATGCATAATTTGTAAAGCACTCGAAGATGTTTACTCAGAGTGCATTTAGCATTTTGCTGGTATGGTTTTGTCAGGGAAAATTGCCCTGATAATTACTGAAGTCCTGAGCATAAGCAAGCATTGACATTGCTTCATAGTAAATTGCATAGCAATATTTCTTTCACAGAAATAAGCACTAATGAAGAACACGGCATCTTTTTTTTTCTGCATTAACTTGCATGTGCCTGCCTCAAATACCTCACCAACAAAAGTTGTTTTATGACCTTTAGTTCATTTTAAAAAGAAACTGAACCAAGATGAAAACACTTTACAAATTTATCAAATGCCTCTATAAAAGCTAACCACCTATAAGTATAAAAAAAAATGCACTAGGAAGTTGATTTCTTGTTCCATACACATGCATCCTACAGCTCTATTATGTGACACTGAAAAGCAAACCTCCCAACTTTGAAAAGCACTTTATGTAAGTATGAAAAGGTTTCCTCACCATGACCGCCCTTCCACATATTTTTCTACTGAGAAGAGAGAGAGAAAAGAGAGAGGAGGGGAGGGCTTTAGTTGTGAAACAGGAGAGGCTTGAAATTAAAGAGCAGTGTTTCATCTCTCAGCGTGTCTGTCTCAGCTCTGTCACATATAATGGGAGGGGTCAGCCCTCGACGCAGAGGGGACGGTCCTCTCCTATCAGCCCTCGGCTCGGCTTCGTTGGGTGTTAAAGCATAACCATGTCAGCCTGCAGTGTGAGCCGCCTGTCAAGCACGGGGCTCCTGAGAGGGTTATCAGACCCCTGGTCTCCCTGCTGCTCCTGGAGCCAGATCGGCTTCCCTGCAGCAGAGAGGAGGCCAACAGCCACGTTCACCGCAGACGCGGCACCTAAATGTGGGCTGACACTGATAAGATTACCCCAAGGCGGAATGTTTTTAATCCATGATCTGTGCTGCTTTAAAGAGTGAATAAAACTACACGATTCCCCTCAGATTGTATTAACAAATCTGCTGACAAGAGCGCAATGAAAGTTTCTATTTCATAAGCGCTGTGACAAAATTACTGATGAAGGATTTTCCAAGCATCTCCCAAAAACTGTGTGGGATTTCTGGCTGACATGACAAATTTATAGCACTATCAATCTGGTTATTAAATGAAATTCCAATTTATAACAAAATGCTGTAATATCTCTCTCATCCTTCAAACATGTTTTGGACTTTATCAGAACCAAAAGTCTCTTATCTTTACACAAAGAGAGATTATTTCTCACCATTGGACCAAGTCTGTCATATCTCAAAGTGGCATGAATCAATACTTTCAGGGCTTCATCTCGTCACTGCAGCTTATAATCATGTCAATCTGGCTGCAGAATCTGCATAATTACAAGTGAATCCAATAGCTAATGAACAGCAGCGTAAATGACACTCCATTATTGCAGTCTATCCTAAGCCATCAGTTTCTGTGACTGTCAGGCTGGAGCAGTATTTAGTTCGTTCTGGCTCAGTGGTTAATAACAAGCCTATACCCTTGAAAGAACATGGCCACTCTGAGAGAAACATACATTGATCAAGTGTTGATGCAGTTGTTTTCACAAAGGATCCCGTCGCCTCATTAGGAAAAAAACGGGTTCCTTCCTCCTTCTCATTATTGCCAGGAGGACTAAAACAACACAAACATACACATAATGGATCTTACAGGGACGCGTCTCCGGGCTGTCAATTGTTATCTCCCAAGCGGCTGCCGGTTCCAGACACACAGTGACACTGTCTGAGCCTGTGTTTACACTGACTTTAGTTAGCATGGGGACTGTGTGGCCCAAGCCAATATACTGTGCACTTATCATTTAGCTTCCCTTATCTCAGTTTAGGGCCGCAACTAATGACGACCTTTATGATCCACTGATCTTCTGATTACTTTCTGGTTTTATGATTGTTTTGTCTGTAAAATATCAAAAAAAATAAAAAAAAACAAAACTTGGCTGACATTTCAGAATTCCTTGTTTTATCTGACAGTCTGTCAAAAAAAAGCAAAGATATTCAAATCGTATCTAAAATGATAAAGAACAGCAGCAAATCATCACATTTAAAAAGTTGATACTAGATAAGAGATCATGTCGGCTCTTTTCTGCCTATTGACTAATCAATTAAAGACTAAACCTTGCATCTCTATCTTACTTGCAAACTACTTCTTTTTATAGATTTCTTACAGCAAATTTAAGAAAATCTCTATCTGGCTTTGTTAAGGCTGTTTGCATTCGATTAGACAGTTTGGTTTCTCCAGAGTGTTTATCCCTCTAGATCCAACACTGAATTTTTCAGTTCATTTGCCTTGCCTGGCCTTGACTTACAAAGGCACGCTTCTTATTATTAGAGAGCTTCCATTCGGACTGTATATCATTCTGAATGGTTTTTTTGGCATGCTGGAGAATACACTTTGGCAGGGTATTAACTCTAGCTTTTATCCCATCCCTCTCACTGGATGAAGGTCACTTGCTCTATCTGCAAAATGACTTCCCTCTCTTCTCTTTCATCCCTGCTTTCCTCCCATCCTCCACACCAGGGCATGAGTCAGAGAATCTGACACCTCAGAGGAGAGAGGAGGAAAACAGAAGAGAGAGAGAGAAGGGAGACAAATGGAGAAGGAAAGCAGGAGAGATGGAGGCAGATGGAGGTAAAAAGAGAGACGAGATGATCAATATCTCAGAGAAACATGAAAAGATGTGGCCTGGTCCTGCTTCCTTGACGTGTAGTTCGACGTCTTAAAAATGGCAATTAAATTAATCAAAGCGCAGATGGCGCACGAGTCCCTGCATCCATGCACTGCACAGTATTTTTTATAATGGCTGTACAATCATATTGTTTACAGCAGCGCTACACTTAAAGGTAGCTAAGTGGCTGCTGTGTTATTTGGTACACAACAGTATCATGCACGTTGAGCTGAAACTACATATTACATAAGCTCCTCAACAAACCGAGCACAAACCCAAAAATAGTGCAGTCCCTGTTAAATATTTCAGGCACTCGGCAGCTGAAGGGGGGGGGGGGATAAAAAGCTTCTCTCCTTCTTGGTCGCAATACAAAAACAGACACGCACATACACACACAGTGATGCAGATGGCTGATTGAAAGAAAACCTCCATTTAGTGTACTGTAGAGCAAAGCGGATTACCGTCACGAAGGCAGTCTTTCAGCTCATTCGCTTAATATACAGCACTTAATCACTGGAGTGGTGTTCTAAGCATACACCTATCCTTATTTCTGGAGTCACTTTCTCTGCTTTATCGACGGCATGAACGCAGCTCTTTGAGAGGAACTTCTGAACTAAATAAATCACACTCATGAGACTCTATGAGAGACACAACAGGAGAGTCACGGGGCCTGCTGGGTCAATCTTTGGAGTTTAAAACAGTGCTATCTTTTCATAGCGGGGACAGCTCGCGGCTCTGACAGCCTCAGGGTCTGTCTTAGGAGCAGCAGCGAGGGTCACGTTCCTTTTCAGAAGAAAGGCTCTCTTCATGGCTGAAGATAAATGTCCAAAACAAAGGAACATGCACTGCTTATTTGCATGCAAACCATCAGAACACAAATCCTTTAGCAGGCATGTGATTTCTGTCTCCTGGTTTTCTTGTATAGAATAGCAAAGCATAGCATGGTTGAACATAAGAATAATAAACTTGTTGCAAAAATCTATTTCAAAAGGCAAAATAAGAGAGAGCAGAGCCTCAGGAGTCTGTAGTTATTAGATAGTGACAAGCACAGGTTAATTGCTAAAATCCAGGTTAATTGTTACAGGGGATTTACCTCAAACATTGGAGAGGAAATTAATTTGTGTCACAACAACGCTCCTGCGACAACAGCAAATAAATTAATGCCTGAGTGATGATAATGATAATGATTTGCCTCGTAAAACACGTCTACATCCAAAAGCACCACAAGTTATTAGTTTTAAAAGTCTAGGTGGTGAAGAGAAGAGACAATGTGGGATTCCTGTGATATTGGCATCATGTAAGAATTCAGAGGAATAAAATTAAATCTGCACACCATTCAAGGTATTTTGTGAGTGGAAACAATTCTGCTACTCTTTTTTTTGTTCCTGGCTACATTATCCAGGAAAGATCTCCTCGTAAAAGTTGATTGCATATCCATAATCTCCCTCTTTCCCTCTGCAGAACTGTTTAATAGAGTAAAACTGCTGCACTGGGCTGCATTTACTTGATGACTGCAAACTAAAACTTAACGTTGTGCCGGTTTCTTTCCTCCCTTAGTCTGCAAGAACAGCATCTTAGTAGATGAGAGGGATTATTGGCAGCTCCCAGACGTTGGAGCAGCACGTGTCAGGTCTGGTTTCTGTTATTTATGAAGCCTCTCAGCCCCAGCCCTCACTCTGCAGCAGAGATGCAGGTGGGGTTTCATTATTGAGGATGCTCTTCCATGTCTTATTAGATCTCTGACTCTCAGAGTGCATTAAGGAATTGCATTTGGACCAAGAGTCAGGAATACATGATGGTCTGTCTTTGTGCCCCCTGGAGTCCCTCTAAAAGACATGTGTGCTTCTTGCATCAGCCAAATTGTACGTCCAATTCCATTTTCCCCTTCAGGAATAAATAGTGTATTTGCACTCAAGCATGGGCCCCCCACCTCCCCTAACACAAACAGAAGAAATTTCTATTCCTCATTGATCTCTCTTATTTGCACTGGAGGATAAATCTGAACCATGTTCTCCTATTTCCTCAAGTAAAGCAGTCATACAATACATTATCCCCATGAATTCCCCCACAAACAGCTTACAGTTACAAACCTCAGTGATGTGCAATTCTCCAATTGTGTCCTATTTCTCTCCACTTGTTCTGCTTGAGCGTAAACACAGTGGAGGTGCACATGCAAGATTCATGAGCGTCTCCAGGCAGCCAGGACCATGATTTCCTGAATCAATCAGCTAGTCCACTATCAGATGCTGCTTCATTGATTCTATTGTACTGAGGAGTTTAAAGATGATCAGTCTCTGTGTTTCATACCGGCTGCTTAATGCTAAGGTGAATATACATAGGCCAAAAGATGCAAAATATGAGTGTAAACAACACAGGAAGTGAAAATAGGAATCATTTACATCCCTTCTATCACAGTCTCAGAGAAATATTGAGACTAGCTCGCATGAAAGTGTGATGTTTAATTAAGATGTTGACATGCCTCTAAGCTAAATGAAACTAATTTGTTTGATGATTATTAATTACAGGCTGTTAATTGTGTCTCCAAACAAATGACTGGAAATATATGGAGACAATGTGGACAAACATAGTCTTTTAAAGAGTGTTTATACAACAACTAACCCGCACACTTATGTTGACAAATGTGATCAGAAATGGTTCAGATTAAAGGCTCTTTATCTATCATTTTAGCACCAGTTACAGAACAATCCCTGAAGCAAAGATTGGAGTCACTAATTTTAAAGTTAAATGAGTTACAGTCACGCATTTCTTTGATTGAGTGTGTCACTAAGAGTTTGGTTAAAAAATAATTTGACCCTAAAGCACAGTGTTTAATGTAGAAAAGTCTCCTATAGTTTGACAGTAAGAAATCCTGGTTTTCACAGATGCAGCTTAAGTTTGACTCCCTGTACAGGAACAGTTTCATGTTTTCAGTCAACATTCATTATGCTGCCATACACTCTTGTACTTCAGGGGCACAGTTTAAAGTACACCTAAAGCCTGTACATACATTACACATTGATTTGACCCCTGTGTAGGAATTGTCATGTATGTGGCGCTAATATGTTACTGCAGCACCTTTAATGTTAGAATTCAGAGTTGGATCATAGTCGTTATTTTGCAAGAAGTAAGTCTTAAGTCTTTGCACTTGATTCCCAAGTCAAGGTCCATGTCAAGACTTACAAACCCATAGTCAAGTTCAGAGTAGTAAATTATAAAGTTTTAAGCCCCCATCATGTCATGACGAACTCTTCCCTATGTAATGAAATTCTAACAACACAGTCTCAAGTTTCGGTCTTTTGTTGTCCAAAAAAGTTCCAAGTGCCATCTTAAGAGTAATTTTCAACACATTTTCAATACTGCAATTTGTTTTTGTTGATCATCGCACTGTTGAATGCAAATGAAATTATTTTTGTTGTAATCATTCCAATCAGAGTTCAGTAACCTTTTTAAAATTTGAATGGTTCTCCCCAAACCAACATAATCTAAGGGTCATCATTAAGGGTTAGCTTGCTGTGAATGAAAAACATTAATTCTAATTCTGCAAATTACGTAAAATAATTCATTAATGACACACTTGAAGCATCACAATTTCATATTCTTTAAGCAAAATGCTCTAGTCGAATTGAAGTCATGGGTGTTTCGAGTTCAAAAAAAGTCGCAAGTCTTTTTTTTAAATTTGTTAAATTGAGTCATCATAATTTTTGACTTGACACCGACTCAAGTCCAAGTCATGTGACTTGAGTCCACACATCTGGCAGAATTGAGTAAAACTTGTCAAAGCCAAATCGCACGGATCTGCACCGAGTTTTGGTTTTCATCTGGGTCAGCTTATCAGGACAGTTTTTCTATCCGGTGTAAGACTAATGTAATTAGGCATCGTCGTGAATAATGGTGCTGTCACACACACTCGCTGCCTCAGCACCAGCCAGGCGCCCACAGTACCAGACTTGTTGAGAATGATCTTTGTGCTCAGGACTGGCCTGGCCAACGGGGTCCACTTTCATTATCATAAAACCGTTCACGCACAAGGGACCAATTGTCTCCTCGGTCTCAATGTGTCCCCCGCTCATCTGGCGACTTTCTGCCATTTACTGGATTTAAAAACTCAGTCAGATTGCGGCTTCGTTAATCAAAAAAAAAAAAAAAATCCCTTCTCTACTCGTGTGAGTGCGTCCAAAGAAAAGCATAAGAGACAGTTGTTTATTGGAACGACAATAACAATCTGATTCTGGCTTTGATTCGATGATTGCTCATTAAGAGGAGTTTGTGGGATCAATTAAATAAACACGCCTCTCTGGTTCAATTCCGCGAATAAGTCACTAAATTCGACAATGGATGGCGTTCAAGAATGTCACCCACTAGATGAGAGCGGGTTTCAAGTTAGAGAATAGGGTACGTGCCGTCCAAAAATGTGCCTTTCCGAATGAAGTCGCTTACCTGTTTTCATGTAAAAGGTCGCAGGCTGCAGGTCCCACTAAAGTATCCCCATGGATCTGCGTTCACCGCGCTTTGTATCCACATAGAGTCCAATGACACGGACGTGCAGGCTGGTGCGGACTGTCCTCCCGGTGTGTCAGCAGACTGGAGTGCAGGGCGCCTGTGCGCTGAGGAGGGGAAAGACGCGCGCGCACATACACACACAAGAGCACACACACACACACACACACACATACACAAACACGCACACACATGCACACGCACGCACAGAGATGCAGGCGGCGACCACCCCGCTCACCCTGAGCACAATTAACCGTGGAAGTCGATGGGGGAAGAGCCGAGTGCTCTCTGGGTAAAAAGTCCCTGTCTCAGCTGCCCTCCAACCTGAGGTGTGTTTGTATCGCCGCCGTGTGTTTGTATCGCCGGTGTGCGGTGCTCCTGTCCCCGCAGGACCTCTACCGGGAGCACCGCGCGCTTCTCCCCGTGCGTCGACACATTGGAGATCATTGAGCCTCCGCGCGGCGTGAAATCATAGCGAGCCCTGGGAAATTACATTTGCAAATTACATTTGCACATTTGCTTGTCTCATATTTAGTGACTGTTTTCGTGCAGATATCGACAATGCTTAACGGAGAGTGAATTTATTTATTCATTATATATATGTTTTTAAATAAAATATCAGGCTGTTTTTAATGCACACTGGATTTTCTATGTACAGCCCACTCATTTGAACTACAGTTAGTTACATGCGAAATATTTATTCACACATTTTCGTTATTTTACTGGCAAAAAGTCTGGAGTCAAATTTTAAACCATCAAAATTTATTGGCTCAATCAAAGTTGGTGGCACTGGTGTAAAACCGAAGGCGTTTTCTTTTGAAGTTTGTGGTGTGTGAGTTTTGCAACTCTCTCTCACATAGCGTCATCTAGTGTTTTAATCTCGAAATTGCGATTGTTTCATAATAGCACAACCCCACACTGTAAAAGAGACATAATCATTGATTTATGTTTTGTATTACCATCCATCCTTAGTTTAAATACCCTCCTATCCTGCATTTACAAGATAATAATCTAAAGCATAAAACATATTTTATATCTTTATAGTCACAATAACAAGTTCGGCTATTTATTAGAACCATTCCTTTTCTCTGACACATTAAAAAGCATTCGTGGGATAAAATTAAGTGAATCACTCCATTTTTCACAGAGCAATATGTGTCCATGATGAATATTCACTTGACAAATGGCTCATTAATTTAAAGACACTATAGCAGGGTGCCTAAACAGCTCCCACTGTTCCTGTGAGAAGGAGGGAGTGTCAGGGTGATTTGAGCATGACATCTTCATCTATTTCATGAGTTATCTCAGCTGTTTCTCAGGTGCCACTCATTCATGGCCAAAGAAATGAAAAGAGGATTGATGTGAACTTGTATTTATATTTCTAAATGAAAGATCTTTATTCATTCCTGCCTAATATTTTACTGCCATCCCTGTAAGCTGCGAAATTTGGTTGCTTTATCTGTGTAATGGTGACATTTTTCTCGTGGCTGAGAGACAAAGAGGCCACATAAAGTTAATAAGATCAGGGGCAGCAAATGGCCAGACCTTTGCAGCAGACACATTTACACAGTTTGTTGTGTTTGTCAGCTGTTTATTTCCCAAACGTATGATGAGAGCAATGACTGCTGGGTATCTGCACATTTAAAGTACTTACAGGGTCACAGATTGAGGTGCAAGAAAGAAGCTTTTATCTGTTACTTTACTTACTTTACTACAACCATTATCCAGTACAGTGCCACTGAAGGAATAAAGCCAAATCCTTAAGGGAAGAGACAAGACAGTAAGTCTTAAATCTTTTGACAGAAAGACATCACATTAAAGCAAGCAGGAAAAGAATAATACAGCCTATTATTGTTTAATCTGCCACCCCCTTCACAGGCAACTTTCTGTATTATGGCTTCCCATGAATCAAACACTTAAATAAAGAGCTTCACTGAATAAGCAGCTGCGGTCCATTTGAGTCAGTGATGTTTTCAAACAGTAGGAGGTGCTGTGTGATTTCAAATCCATCTTGCAGAGACATTGTGCTTTGTTATGCAGGGAAATAAAAGGCAGCTGCCACCAAGGTAGTGTGGGTCAAACTGCTGCCAGCCATCAGTCACACTGGTGTGGCTTTCATGCAGCAGAGGTGCACAATATGAACACAGCCATCAACCAGGAGGAAGAAATCATGACTGTGTCAGTGCACACGCCACTTACAATACAGGAATAAAGAAAACACAGTGAATCATGGCCCCACCAGATGTAGGATTTCTTAGAAGTTAATCAGATTTCCTCCCTGCTGTGTGTGCATGTGTGTGTGTGCAGATATCACATTTCTGTCAAAGTAAAAGGTGTGAGGATACAAGGGAGATAATTACATGTTCATTTTGGTTTAATTTCATGGTTTGGATTCACTTTTTAAGTGGCTGAACCACACACTGGGGTTATGCATAATTTTCTTTTTTTTTAGATGATATCTAATTTAGTTCGGTCAAGGTTGAACTGCTTGCATCTGTTTTTATAGTAATACCATCATTTCTAAACTCCAATCAAGCTGCAAATTAGACGGTGATGTCAAATTCACTAAAACATTGCTCACGCTGAAATCAGCCCCGGTGTACAGAGCCCCATTTGCTTTGGCAAACATAATGTATATCATCCCTGCTTGTCTGGGAGCATTCAAGCTTAACAAATACCTCTCATACTAAATGGCACTGAAACAACGAGAGATGACACCGGGGCAACAACTACAATTACTCAGCCGTGGAACATCTCTCTTACTCTTTTCGATCCTCTCATGCACAAACAAACATTGACTGCTTTGAATTTCAAGGCATTTTTTTAAACTCTGTCTTGACAAACAGTGATTGAAGACATATTCTGCTTTTGTCTGCGGTGCCAGAGCTCACAGCAGGCTCGCCCTTCATTAAAGTAACTTCTGCAAAAGCTTGATCTTCTTGAAAGCTGCAATCGTCTTTGATTCCCTTTCAAGCGAGGAGCAAGGGTTTGACATTTCTTTTTTGATGTTTACTTATCAAACATGAAAGCGATTTCTTGTACAGACTTAACAATAATAAGTTCCTTTATAACTCACATGATACGACTACAGGAACTGCAGGTGTTGTGAAACCTACGGGTAAAACACATACACAGACACATGCACAGTGATCTTTACAGTGTTTACCGCAGCACATTTAGATGCAGAAATGTATATTAGAGAGTACATTTCCGTATATTCTTTTTTTTTTTTTGAAGATATATGGCTTTGCTTTGGAGCAAATGTATTATTTTGAACAATGGAGGCAAAGGAGACATTGGAGGGAACAGACTGGAGCTGGAATACTAATAGGGGGTTTAGTATTAAAAAGCTTATACAAAACAAGGATTATGTTTTCTGTGCTCTAAGAGTGCGGTTCTGTTATGTTAGCAATGTAATTAAAGGGAACAAAAGTCTCATGCAGACAGGCATTGAGGACAACGAGCTACCTTGTGATGCCATGTTTCCATTCATTTTCTGCAAATGTCACATAGTGTGACATCAAGTTTCATCCTTGGATTCATTTTCAATCCCTCAGTGACCCTTCAGTAATGCAGTTCATACAAATACAACAATAAAAAACAAACAATATACATAGGGTACAAAAAGCAATGACTATGTGGGAGACTGAGAACAAGCAAAGACTTAGGATGAAAGTTATACAAAAAGAAACTGTCTGAGGAGAAACGGAGCAGCTTTGAACAAAGTTTACTGATTAGTTTCCCTCAGATCATCCGTGGGGTTGTTTTAGTTTCATATCTTATATTTTCATCAAAGCTAAGATTACCATTGATAAATGTTAGGGGGTCAGTTGTGGTGATGAGCCAACATCACCTGAATCTGCAGCCCCTTGCAGCTTTACAGAGCTTTATAACAAGTTTTATCTCATTGTTAACAGCCCCCTTTGGTTCATTCTCACCTCTCGTAGTGTCCTTTTAATCTTCAGCAGGCAACTGTTTTCTGTGAAAGCAGCAAAAAATCTCTGTAAAACTCACTGTAGGCAACTGTACCTGCTTATTAACAACTGACAGACACAATTAGCAACTGGCTGGTGAGTGTTTCGCAGCTGAAGATTTAGACACGGCCTATAGGAATTAGTAGTGAAAAAACACAATAAAAACAGAGTGAATGTGCATGTTGTTCTGTAAAAACTAGACATGAGACTAAATCAGTATTTGTCAACACACAATTTTTCCATGCCTTACAGAAATATGAGGTATATGATGGTAATTATGCAAAAAAAAAATAAAAAAAGATTAGCTGCTGTTGATAGAAGTTACTGCGGGTGTATGACACGTCTGGCCTACAATTTGCTTTGTGTCTCATGTATAATTAGTCTTCTCAGATAAATCTTGCTGGATTTGTAGCCACCAGAAAAATGACTATACAGGAAATAAGTATCTTATATTAATTCATGACCCGGACTTGTTGTCAGAGTAGAGGTTTCCTGTTAACCTCTTTAGCCACAACTTTGTCCACGTTGACTGGCGTATCCTAATTAGTGGGATAAAATCCTCCCAAACAAGGGCAGGGGAATTTTTATTCTTTCCAGTCTTGTGACGTTATCCCCACCACTCGTATTTCCTTTTCTTCCTAGTTCAGCTGCCCGTTCCACCGGATGTAATTGATGTCTTATGGTGTGCGCTGTGCACTATAATATATCACCTCCAAATTAGTTTATTAAAGATAAGATAAAATAAGACATTCCTTTACTAGTCCCACAATAGAGAAATTTGCAGTATAATGGAAAGACAAGCATCTCCTAGTCATAACCCTGCTATGCTGTAATACATTGGTATCACCCCAGCCTAGTTTCTCAAATGACAAACAAAACAAACAAGACAAACAAACAAAAAATAGAGCAGTTATTTTAGATACAGGTTCTCTTTTAGGCAGAATATGTATGTATACTTTCACATCACATTTCAGCATGTTCTAACATCCACAGCATTAATGACTAAATGCAAGTGATTTAATGGCAAAAATATATTAAAAAATAACTTTATTAACATGGCAATGTGATCTGCTTAAGTCTTTATGTCATCTGATTTCTAATGCCTAGCGGTAACAAAGGGAAAGGTCAGATCCCAGCAACAGCTGGTAAAATGTGACTAAGAGAGTGAATAATAAATGTTCTTGCCTCTCAGCTATCAGGGATGTGTCCTTGAACAGAGTTTGCTTGTTCAACACCACATGAACACAGTTTTAACTGTGTGCACAGTGCACATATTATTTATGAAAATTACAAAGCTAGATGGCACCAACAGCCACAGAGGCGTGATCTAACCAAGAAACATCTCGGAGGTTCAGGGTGAAAAAGCAGAGGGTTACATACACACTTCTACTACAGTAAATATGGCATTTTTAGTGTATTATACACAGCAGCAAACAAATGATAACAAGTTCTGCCTTCATTAATTACAGACAGTCTCCAAAGATCTGAGATGACATTTGTTTTAGGTGCAATAGCAAAGAAATCCTTTGACTGTAGATTTCAAACAGAATTCTCAACTGAACAGCACACTGTGACACCACTTAGTGCCAGAATTCCTGTATTTAAACTTTTAAAAAAAGACTTTAAAAGCATTGTTTTAGAGTCTTGTGAATGAAATGTCTCTTGTAATACTAATAACTTCCTTCACTGTTTTTTTAAGAGACAGATCATTAATGCATTTCTGCTTTATTTAATCATAAAAAGTCTGCCCCTGCACTCAGATAAATGGAGCTTTGTCTTAAACTGTGTTCCACTTCTAATTGAATCCCTTGAAAAATGGAGATTTTGTACAGGTTCTCTTCTCTGCCTTTACTATCATGCAGCAAGACTGAACATTGACGTGTTTAATGTCTCAAAAACAAAAACAGCCATCGCTCTGGGTAATGAATGCCTTAATTCAGTGTCTGTTAAAAAAAAAGCTGAGGATGAGATCATAGCAGATGTGAGAGGAAGGACTCCCTTGGGCAATGTCTCAAGCAGGCCAAAGGATACTGTGTCATGTGCAGGTGCACAAATATGCAATCTAGGCAACATTATGACACTTTGGTTTCTAGTGTTGTGGTTGGAAACAGCCTGTAGGCAGGAACTTGATCCGATAAGCATGGTGGAAAATGTGGGAAGTTCTGGCCTTCATTTCAAAGAGGCGCAAAAGAATGAGAGCTTAAAACTGCATAAAGATAAATGAGCATAACAGTCTGGAGGAAATACTGATCTATAAAGTTCTGAATTATTAAAGTGCTTCAAGTTATCCGACTGCTGTTGACATAATACGAAGCAGATTAAACCTTATTCTCAAATCTTCACTTTGCATTGTATACGACCGCATGTAAAAACCCTTTCACATAACTTACTAATAACTTCCTGTCCCAGGACCCCATCAAAGCTCTCGACTGTAACTTCACAGAGGGCTATCTGCTGAGTCTCATGTATCAGGTATGATGAGTACTTTCAAACAGCTTTTGATCTTAAAAGTGCACTGAGGTGGGGAAACAGGTAATGAGATCTGGGCTGGGGCACGATACCTTTACATAATACTGCAACAGTGTGGCAACACCAACCATTATGAAGTCCTTTTGTAACTCTGGCACCAACCGAAAGTGCACAGTTAAACCAAAGAAGAGCCTGTAATTTTAGTTTTTGTGCCTTGACACCAGAAAAAATATGCTTGCTAATTTTGAAACTTGAATGCATTTGCGACCTCATATAAGATCCACAGTCCAGCAACTGAATAATGAGGCTCTCATACTCCTGTTTGTGTCATATTTATTCAGAGCAAAGGACAAATGTTTTGTTCCATGTCAGATCTTCTATCTGTGGAAATGATTTGCAGTGAGGCCTGAACATAAAGACTCAATGCTTGTAACGATGTAGCAAACAAAAGGACGAAAACAATTACCAAGAAACAGTGCGTTAGAGAGCTGGTTAGCGTGCCAGTTTGTGCCTGTTTCTGGTGGCCTGTTTCTGGGCCATGGGCTCTAATTATTAAACCCATTGTTTATTCATAATCATTTAACCCTTTGGGGTACCATGCAGTATTTTGCTGGGCACATGTTCAGTTTCACACGTTCAAATAGAGGCTCAACAGCAAAGCCACAATTTTCTACTGTTGGCAGCTCAACAGCTGAATTGGGGATTAAGGCTGCTTATTAAACCTCAATATTTTTTTGGTAACATCTCAGAGGTCTAAGTGGCACTGAGTAGAGAAAATTTGCAAGTACTTTCAGGTTATTAACTTATTCTTTAATCATACAGTCTTTCATTTAAATCAGGATTTTAGCATTTTTAGACAATTTTATTGAAGAAACATTTTTGTTCGGCTGCTAACATTTAATGTCTGAGAACTATGGTTTCTTTTATTCAACTTCTATGAGAGTTTTGTAGGAAAACATGTTTAAAATGAGTAGAGTATGTCATTTAAAAGCATTGTTTGGCTTTGGTTTTGGGGAATTACATCTGTACACCACACGGAGCTTTGAAGGGGATTCTTTAATTAACTGTGTTCAAAAAGGAAAGACTGATGACCTTTTTTGAAAGACCAATGACTTGATGTTCAAGATATCAGAAATATTGCATAGATTATTTCTTATCAGCAAGTCTAAGACTTTAGAAGTCTTTACAACATTCATCCACCTACAATGTAATTACTCAGAAATTTTAGTTGAAGCACTGCAAATGTCGGTCACTGTTTACCTAGACGGATACAAAAGTCTTTGCACCAGCATTGCTGCACTGCTTAGACTTTAATTCTTTACTTGGTATTATATTGCGAAAAAAAAAGAAGCAAGGGCTGTAATTTACATCCCTAAGAATAAAAACAATTCAGGCAGATAAATAGAACAAATGCATTGTGCTTTATATTCTTTAGCACACATCTAAATCCAAGGGGATAAAGGAAAAAAAAAGATTCTCAAGGTTTTGTTTGTCCGCACATGCCTGTACACATTCCAGGAATGTGGAGAATGACGAGTGACAAGAGAGGCCTTGTATTTGTGGGTCTATCTCCTGCCCACCCTGTAGATTAGCCTCTTATCTCTTAAATGAGACAGTGCCGACAGATTTGGAGAACAAGACTTTGGCATCAGCACCGCACTCTCTGCACTGAGAGCTCTGCTGTATCACTGAGAGTCCCTTTGCCAGAGCTAAAGCAGCACAGACAACCTTGGACCAAGCAGTGGGTGGATATGGGGAGCCACATAATAGGCAGCTTCAGATGCTGCCATTCCTTCTCTGTGAATACTCCTGATGCTTTTTCCCCCCTCCTGGTTGTCTGTTATTGTAGATACTGTATGACAGTAACATGGTATTATGAGTGATACGCCCGAGATTCTAGATTCAATTCACACTCCCTTACATATCACCTTGATGGATGTGTGGCTGCGATTCCCGTAGCTGTTGACTCATTCCATCTCCGTCTGCGCTGTTGCCATGTGACTAGCCAGGCAATAAGGTAGGCTGAAATGCATCCTGCAACTCTGACTCATGATTTGATCTGGCTTATAGTCTCCCCCACCCTAGGCCAGAATTGATAGGTAGCGTTAAGTGTGCACATGGGGCCTGAAGTTGGGTGTTGGTGCTTTCTCCTGTTTCCATCGTCCATAAGCCTAGGGCGTCGGCCAGACATTAAGCAGGAGTACTGCTCGGCAGCCCACGCAAACTTACTGAGACAGAGCTGCCTGCCACGTTAGCTGTGAGTGCCAGTCACCGTCAGGTCCAATGGACAAAAGTGGAGCACATTCCTGAGACCTTACACTTTGCTTGTTAGTTAATAAATCTCTTAGCCCGCCGAGAACAGAAAGCACAGGAAGGTGATGATTATCTCAACCAGAGAGGTAACAGGAGAGGACACAGAGTCAGGTTACACTGAACAGGCTTGTCACTATGCGCAGGGACTTGACTCTCACAGATATGTCGGCCACATACTGAAGGTAAGTCTGACACATAAGGTTAACTGGAAGGACTGTTCAAAATAACAAAACCTAAGAGCTTACAGACATGCCAGCAGCTTTGTAAGACTTTGCCTAATGCTCACAATAACAATACTAACTTTAAGGAGGTCCAGGATAATGTTAACCATGTTAACCGCTATTGGTTTGCAGCATCATTACTGAACATAAAATACATGGAGATGATGGGAATGTCAGTTTGGCAGTGCTGCTAGATTATTGTTTAAGAGATTGTAAAATCATAACAATTTTTCTAGTAGGAGACGTAAATGTCCAACCCAGCTGCATGACAACCTATCCAAATGTTTGCCTAATATTTCCATTAAAGCCAGAACGTCAACCTCATGGTGGCGTTCGAAAAAAACTAAAATGATCACCACAGTCAGTAGCCTTTATTCTCTGAGGATTATGAATTCTTGTACCAAATTTGATGGCAGTCTGCATCAAAGTGGTGACACACAGTGCCAGCCATAAAGCTTTGTTGCTTGGATGGCTTAAAACAAGAATATTAAAATCATGTGTCATCACAGTCCCATCACTGTAACACTTTCAATCATTTCTTTCAGAGGATTTCTTGTTATTAAAAGTTGTATGTAGTGTAGTAGTGTATGTAGTTTGTTTACATTCAAAGCTTCTATAGAGGTTTTTTAAAATGAAACTTATCATGTCTGTCACCATCAGCACCATAGAAATTCATGAACAAAACTCAAATACATATAAATAGATATAAATATACTTGCGTTTGTTTTTAGCTCTGATAAAGGCACCTCTCCCTGTCTGTAGCCACCGCTTAAGTCTCGCTCAATGACCCGCCCACAGCGCTATCTGATTGGTTACATGACATGAGTAATAGCCTATCAACACTGAAGGTTATTGTGCCACAGAAAGCATGAACAGACTCAAACAAAGCTGTGTTTTCAAGGTGAGGAGCAGACACAGCTGAAGTCGCAATAAACAATAAAATCTTTTACAGCTATCATATATTGGATTAGAATTACAATGTCAGAGTTATGAATTGAGCTTTAATTGTTTTTTCAGAACGAGCAAACTTGACTATGTGTTTCAAAGGTCTTGGTTATTACAGGGATTACAATATACGAAAATGGTCCAATCAGGAAAACATGAAAACTGCAAGCTAAACATGCTTTGTTTCATGTTTTAAATGTACAAAGGTCTAAAGCACTAAAACTTGGGGCTGTGTGTTCATATTACTGCACTGATGGATTGGATGAAGGGTATTCCAGGCATCTGCTATAGCACACATTTAGGGGCTATTCAGGGAGTTTTGATTTGATTTCCTGTGCTCTTCATTGGGGTCATCCTGTGGCCATTCCATTTACTGATTTTTGTATTTGCTGATGTCCTTTTGATGTGTTTCAGAATCATTAGGCCTGTTTGTCTCTGATAACAAAACTATTACCCAAGTCACAGAGGCCATTATGGGCTTTTCCTCAGACTTCCATTTAGCATGATGTCTTATGAGGAGCTGCCTGTTTACCCTATAATGGAGTGGCCTGATCTGCCACTGGTCGAACGTACAGAGCTGCTAATGACCAATCCCCTGTAATTGCCTCTGGGGTCTCTGATGGTGGATTAATTATGCAGTGTAATTTTGCAAATTATCAGCTAACTTGCCTCAGCAAGACTTGAATGGGATTCATTTACACTGAGATACATGTAAATATGACAAGATGAAACTACAACTCACTAATTTGCTTTTAAATAAGGAATTATTTTGGTAGATGTTGTGTGTGTGTGTGTGTGTGTGTGTGTTTTTAACACAAACAGGGTGTTTTTGCAGAGCAGTGGCTCACAGTCTATTTAAGTGTAAATATTCATAAGTAATAATGGAGAAGCTCTTTGAAAACCCTTTTTGTGCTGAGCAGCAAAAACAGATAACTGGAGGCAGAGAAAAACAGGAACAATACGCTGGTCTAGGTGCTATGCTGAAAAGAAATCCTCCTTGTTCCTGTTTTATTATCGGCTAAGCATAACAAATGAAGAAAATAAGCAGAGACCCACTGCAGACCAAAGACAAAACTCCTAACAGGTAAATGATGAGTTCCTGAAACACTCTTTAAAGCATTTCAGTGCCCATCCTGATGAAATGACCCTGCAAATGATTGTGGCCTCGTGCCTTCTCATGTGAGAACCGAAGAAACCGCTATGGGGTAGATGAATTATGATTGTGACAAAAAAATGTGGGTGAAAAGGAAAGATCTACGAGCACAACATATAAAAAAGTAGAAAGGGGTCTTTCCGTTTGTTACTGAGTGAAGCTGAGAAGGGCTGTTTAAAGTAATCTACTAACATGAGAGAGGGGAGATTGGCTCCATTGACGGTGGCACTGCTCAGCCAACCCCCCTCAGCAGTCCGTCAGGCCGCTCAGAATAACCCTCCTAATAAGTCACTTGGAAGAAAATGTGGGGAGTCAGCTGATTCGTAATCCGCTCTCCTTCTCGGTCTGTGCTCACACATCAAGAGTCAGATTGATATGTGCAATCACATGAAAGCCCCTCTGCGGTGGGGCTATCATGGTCTAGTAGACCTGCAGGTGTTTTTGTGTATGTGTGTTTTGGCAAAACAAGGCCTGGGTGATGCATTTGCAAATGGAAACCCCTCATCCATAATATGCCTCAAGTGTAAACAACAGGCTGAGAGAACAGCAAGTGCTGGAAAATTCATGTATTCCTTTCAGCTGACACTGACATAATATACATATTATGCATATGCTGTTGTTGTATTAATTAGATTTGGAGACAAAATAGAGAGGTAAAACAGAATTACCAAAAAAAGATTCTCATTGCTCTGAATGCTTTGTTTAATGTCTGAATGCAATCTGTTGTTAGAGAAAATGAATCCATGGCATGTTGATGTAAATATTAAATTCTGCAGAAATGTAATTACCTGAATATGTTCACATTGAATAGAACATTGGCTTATTTTCATCTCTCCAATCTGTTTTCTGGTGTTTACATGAAGATACCACATGCGTGCTCTTTATTCTTCTGTCACCTTGCAGGGGTGAATGTAGAGTCACTGGAATTTAAATGATTGACAGATTTTTGAATGATTACAGACAGGCTCCGTTTCTCTATCTTAAAATCCTAATCATGCTTGCCAAGGGTTTTATTAGTATATGAGGGCCATTTCTTTGTTGTCATGAACATTGAGTCAATTTTTGCTCCAACATATCCAGAGGGCTTATAGTTTATGATAATGTATGATGATGGCATCACATAAATGACACAACATATTTCACGCTAATATTCTCTGTGGTGTAAAAGACATCCAATCATTTGTTGGAAAACCGAATTATAAGAATGCCCATTTTCACTGTTTTATTTGGCAGAGTAATGACATCTGTGATTGTTGTTTCATTTTAAGTCTTTTCTACTACCTTTTTATTACTTCCACTCTGTCAGTCTGGGAGATGTTCTCGTTTCTTTAAAACTTTTCCTCCCTCTTTCAAGTATGTTTCCCAGTAGAGCTCATGCCCTATTTAAAACCATAATAATGAAGGCTAATAAAACCAGTCATTCATATAAGCTCAAAAAGATCTCAACAAAGAAATGTCACCCTCTTTGTATGTATCTGTTCTACCATTAAAAGGGGAAGGCGGGAAGTCGTCAAGGTGAAGAAAACTAATCCTAAAAAATCTTTTGCAGTGCAGAATGTGTGAGAGCAGGAAGTGGATTAAATGGCTGCTCCACACTCCAGTGCTGACTGTATTATCATATATTATATACATTTACTATTATATTAAATATAATTCATTTCATCAAATGTATAATTTCTTAAGTACTACATGACATGATATCTTAAAGTTTGCGGAGGAGATAAAATACAGAAGCACAGATAAACATCAATATACTTTGATTAAATTTACCTGAAACTTTAACCAGAATAGTTTAACCTCACAACCTCTTACTTGAGTGTCTGAACCCTTCAACAACATGGTTGCACCTTGTGACCACACTTACCTTCACTCTTCAGTCAAGTGTTTCCATGAATGCACTGATGCAAATGCACATAATTGCAAACTGTTTGCAACTCATTAATATGATAAGCCTGCGCTTAACCCTACAAACCTTGCCAATAAACT
>JAQNCA010000002.1:16817383-16829627 GCA_029783725.1 Acanthurus tractus | reverse complement strand
TGTGAATTGAGTTTAGCACTTTAAAGCTAGACTTTGTAAGGGGTCTCTGTTGTAAATTATTGTGGAAAGACAACATGCTATGTCTAAAATCACTCATTCATTATTCAATCGACACACAACAGTTAACTCTATTGTGAGCAGAGGTGATTTCACATGAAGAATAAACTTAACCTTTGGCATCATCGACAAGTGTAGTGCTTCCCTATTGTAATTTAAGTGCTCTGTGCTAATAGCAGGAGCAGTAGCTGGACTGAATTTGAAAAAAATATTTTGCAAATTTTAATCAATCTACTTTTTAATGATCAATGTACTTTTTTTTCATTTCAGCATTTTTGACAGTAAGATGTTAAATTCAAAACAATATTTCATTCTGCATAGGCAGATTTTATCACAAATCTCCTGTTACATTAACAATTAAATTAAATTGAAAAATAAAAATATTTTATGCAATCAGATGCCATTCATTGTATATTTCTTATCATATTAGAATCTCCTTTTCAAATCCAAAAATGAATATTGTACCTAAAATATTACTAAGAGAATCAGTAATGATGGAAATTAATCTAATTGGGATAAGCATGTGATTCTGAGTCATATCTATTTGGGAAGTCAGTTGATGTGTCCATGCCTTGTTGATATCAGATTCAATCATCAACTAGTACATCCAACTAAATACAGTGCACTAGACGCTAATTATGGAAACATTTTTGACATTTGTGTTACATCATCAAGCCTTCTAAAGTAATAAAACAGTAGTAGTGCACCATGACACTATTGCAGCACTGTATAAAATTTCAAAATGGGGTGTTAAATTACTTGCAGTTTCAGCATGTAGTATACAAACTGTAGTTTGGGATGGGGGCTGTGTTAGTAGTAATACTACTAACATATTGTATGCTTGTGCTGATGTTTTTTTTTTTTTTTCCATTTGTCACTTTGTCACATTCCTGTTTTCGTTTTTGTTTTTTTCTCATGCAGCTGGCTGACATGGCTGTCTAACAGGCTGCCAAAGATCCCTGCATGGATCACAGAGGACAACAAAGAGAATTCACTGCATCTGTGAGCATAGCTAATAACTAGGGAATCTGACCCACAAGCATATCATCAGACTGACTTTAGTGCATGTGGCCTCTTAAGTTGTTCACAGACATCTGTTGGGCAGCCCAAAGGCCTATTGCTATGCACTATAAACGGAGAGACATGAGCTGTGGGGATGCTGGGTGCAGCAGGCTTCTTTCGTGCAGGACTATCCCTCTGGTAATAGGGCTTCTGGTGACCATTGCCCAGGGCGCTGTGCCAGAACAGCAAGAAACACTGGTGGAGATGATATCTGTGGAACTAGAGCCTTCTATGCAGTCATCTGTGCTCTCTGAGCTACAGGCTGCAGCATCTTCGGTCGGTGAAGGGCCGCCTACAGCTATCCCGGATTGCTCTGCAAAGAATGGGGGAGTGCATGCTGGCATCCCTGACTCTTCAGCAATCGTGGGCCAAGTGTTTCAGTTGAAGGTTCCACCAGGACCTGGAAATGCTACCTGTAATGTCCATGTAAGTACAATGAAGAATAGACATTAGAGTAAGACTTTAGAATGATATGTTGAGTAAATTGTAGTGTTGTTTTTTTTTTAACCCAGATTCCAAAGAAGTTTGTACAGTGTAAAACCTGACAAAGTAATGTGATATATGGCCACTCTTTTCTGACATTTACCCAATTATTAAAACTTAAAGGACACCATATTTAATGTTCATTCTTTGCAACCTCATTGATTTTGATACCTGCCTCAAATTACAAAAAAATAAAGGGACAGAGGCAACAAAAGTCTTCTCAACTGTAGGTGGCTCAACAAACAGTTTATTTGCAAATGATTACTTTTTATTTTACACAGCATCACGACATTTTGGGAATCAGTTGCATGTTGAAAGCAATGGATTGCATATTAATTGCTTTATGTTTACTTATTGATTATTATTATTATTTATCGTTAGCTTTGCTTTACAAGTGTATGATTAGGGCAAAGGGGATCTTTGTGGTGATATTTAGCGAAAGAGTAAAAACTAGGTATTGCCAAGATATTTCCTTTTTGGTCTTTTTGTCCCTTAACTCCAGACTACAATGACAATGTAGGCCAAAGTTTTTTCTCTCATAATATATAGTATTTATCCCCTCAGTTTTGATTACTGTATCAGTGCTGATTGAAACTGACTGTAGTGCAATTTGTGCTAGTCAGATTCATGAATGAAGTTAGATTTTTATTGGCCCAAGTGGTGATGCAGAGAGATATCCTGTCATACAGCAATAACCCAAAATGAACTGTGATGACTCATGTAGTTATTATGAATAAACGCTCGCCCTGCTCTCCCATATTTGGTGAGATTCGATAAACTGAATGGCATATGCAGGGGTTAGGAGATGGTGACTAAGAGAGATGGTCAGGAGATAGGCTCCAGATGTTTTCTAAGATTTGCTGTCGTATTTAGATCTTTTTCTAGTTCTTTTTTTTTAGAGGTTATTTGGTCAAAACAAAAAAGAATTACAAAAAAAAAAAGATTCGTGGTTGTTTCAGTAATTACCAAACATTGCCTAGCCACAACTTCATAACTGCCAATATTTACTTTCTTGCTCTGTCAAGACATTACTTTTGTTCTAATAACTTTGAATGGTAATTTATGGTTATTTTTGCAGTAAATTACTATTTAATGAAATAAATGATAATTTTATCTTTTCTGACTTAACTTGCATCTCAGAAGTATCCTTAAAGTATTAAATCAGTAATGAAGCTTTTCTTTTTTCTCCTGTAGCTCATTGAGATGGGAAAGGAGACTTTACCCTCCTGGCTATATTGGGACAAAGAAAGCTGTATTTTAAGAGGCTTGGCCCTGGAGAAGGATAAAGGTGTTTACCATATCTTGGTGTCTGGAGAGGAGATAATTGGAAAGACTGGCAACCAAGTGTTTCCCAGCACTGTCTTCTCTATTGAAGTATACCCAGAGGAACGGGCTGACACCGAGCCAGCCCTGCTCACTCTACAGTCTGATATCAGTGGCATTCAGCCTTTCACCTGTGGCTCTGAAGAGCCGGTCACTGTCCTGACTGTTATCTTGGATGCTGACCTGACAAAGATGGTTGCTGAACAGAGGGTCAACTTACTAGGCATTATGAGAAAGTTCTCACATGTGCCCCTGGAGCACATGAGGGTAGTCCCTGTTGTCAACAACCGCTTGTTTGACATGTCTGCTTTCATGGCTGGACCAGGGAATGCTAAGAAGGTGGTGGAGAATGGGGCCCTACTGTCATGGAAACTTGGTTGTGCGCTTGACCAGGGTAGTGTACCTGACATTAGCAGTGTCCATTCCTCAGCAAAAGATGGGACCATGTCAGCAAGACTGGGATACCCAGTAGTCGGCTGGCATATCGTCAACAAAAAGCCCCATGGAGTGAAACGGGTCAGACGGCAGTTGTACAATACTCCTACTCCAGTGCCCTCCATGCTTCCTCCAACTAGTCACCCAGAGCCCCCTGTGCGTGTCGTTCCCACCCCAACTTCACCGTCTATTGCACCAGCAACAGAAAACTCTGCTCCCCCTGTTCGTGGCCCTTTGCCTCTTCCGGTGAAACCTACTATGAGAGTCAGGGATCAGATAGCCCATACACCTGTCTTTGGACCTCCTCAACCAACAAGAGTACTGGGACCTACAAGCAGCATCGCTATTCAGCCTACCATGAGCCGACCTACATTTGTGGAGGCCACTGCTCTGCCAACACCGCCAAGCACTACCAAAAGGCCCAAAACCTCTGCCACAAAGAAACCGAAGAAACCCAAAACCTCCACTCCAGCTCCTCGGGAACCTAAGTCCACCACACCTAAACCGCCCAGACGCACCACTACTCTGTCTTTGGCTCCAGACTTAAATCGCAACCCAGAGATTCACAACGCCATTGATCAGGTGAATGCTTGGGTTGGCACATACTTTGAGGTTAAGATTCCTCCTGATACATTCTTTGACAAGGAGGATGGTACTACTGATAAGCTGCGTTTGACTTTGAAGAAGACACCAAAAGAAGCAGTGAGTGAAACATCTTGGATCCAGTTCAACAGCACTATCCAACTTTTGTATGGCCTTCCAGAGGAGCAGCATGAGGGAAAGCATGAGTACTTCATGTTGGCCACCGATAAGGGTGGGAGAAGCATAATGGATGCATTTGAGGTTCAAGTCAAACGTTGGTCTACAAATGACAAGCCATCAGTCGTGTTTGCTGCTCGTTTCCATGGTGACCCTAAAACTTTAAGCAATGATGTTCATAAGAAGATTCTTTTAACTAAAAAACTGGCTTATGCCCTTGGTGATCGCAACAGCAGCACAGTTACCCTGAGGAACATCACCAGTGGTTCCATTGTGGTGGAATGGACCAACAATAGTCTTCAGCAGAGCCCTTGTCCAAAGGACCAGATTACAGTTCTCAGCAACAGAATCGCTGATCCCCAAGGGACACCTAAACTGGCCTTCATCAAAGCCATGGAGCCTGAATTCAAACCCATCAACATCTCCATTCGAGGCACCAATAAATGCCAAAGCTACACATTCATCCCACCAGGAGAGGTGCCAATGCCTGTTCTTCCTACTGCTACACCTTCACCTGGGACAGGTCGAAGAAGCAGTGATGATGTTTACCTACACACTGTCATTCCAGCTGTGGTGGTAGCAGCCCTGCTGCTTATAGCTGGGATCATTGCTATGGTTTGCTACCGCAAGAAGCGCAAAGGAAAGATGACCATAGAGGAGCAGGCCACTTTTATCAAGAAAGGTGTCCCAATCATATTTGCAGATGAGTTAGATGATTCCAAGTCACCACCGTCCTCCAGCATCCCTCTTATTCTTCAGGAGGAAAAGCCCCCACTTCCTCCTCCAGAGTACCCCAACATGGCTGGCCCCCACAGTACCCTTCTTAACCAGGATCTATTAGAGGAGTATTCTGTTTATCAAGATGATGATCCTAATGCCCCTCCCTACCAGCCTCCTCCACCATTTACTGTGCCCATAGAGGGCAAAGGCTCTCGCCCCAAGAACATGACCTCTTACAGGTCACCACCTCCCTACGTGCCTCCCTAACGCACACTAGAGCTTTCAGTTTGGAAAGCAGGTGCAATGTAGGGATGCTTGTTGAAAACTTCTACAAAAGTAATTTTACATGTGTTTAATGAAATGGCTTTGACTTTGTAGAGGAGCAGGCAACCATACCCATGTATTTGACCATTATGGATAAGACACTGTATCGTACAATTCTACTACTGGCACAGGGAAAATGGAAGGGGAACAGTTTGTGATTCCAGCACTCTTTTTTTCTTTTTCTTTTTTTTTTGTCCTTCAGATTTGCTTTTGACTTGCATATTCTTTTTTGTCTGTTTTTGCCAAGAAGAGTCAATTTTATCTTCAACGATGTTCTATTTCTATTGTATAGAAAATAATAAAGAAGCAGGAAAGACTGAAGCCCACAGGGCCTTTGAACAGATGTCACCATGACAACAGACTCGAGGCTCTCCCTCACAATGTTAATCTTTATGAGTTCTATATCATTCTTATCTGTCCTTCGGCTAGGTTTACTAAGATTTTGCACCTGTTATTTCTTGGGGGAATGAAATACAAAAAGCCAAACTGAAAGCATGAAACACTTTATTTACACAAAAATCTGTTTGTTTCTTAGACTTTGATCTTTCCCCATTCTTTCCTATGCTTTGCTCCCTCTTGACAATAACATGCAAACCTTGCACTTATGCAAATTCTTGCTAAACCTTGCACTATGTGTCTTGCGCAGAATAAACGCAGTAAGTGGTAGTTCAATAAGGAGAAAAAAAATCATTTTGGTATCCTTGAACTCACCACATGAGTGAGATTCCTCTGGTACTTGATTATAAAGGACATTACACTGATCACGCCTGTTGTAGATGTAGCCTGATTAAGTTACAAAACAAATAATGACTTTTTCATTAATGTGTGCCACTGAACTTGCCTGTGAGATGACTGGTTTTGCTGTTGCTAAGGTGATGTCTGTGGTCGCAAGGCGAACCTTGTGGGGTTGCTTCAACAATAATGAAGGGGCCAGTGGAATGCTGTGGTTCACAGCAGGGTGAGACTTGGCGACAGAGTCAATGAGGTGGATCCATTGTCTTATATTCAGTTTGTTTCACTGGTATGAGGGGTGGGCGGCTAAGAGTACTGTATTATCACTGCTCTGCCTCTAGGTGTTGCACTGGTAATTTTAGTGCACTGTCTGTTGTCAGTTCAGATGAGGCATTGGGACAAGGAGATGTACATAATTGTGTGCCTGTGAAATTAAACAACTCCATAATGTTAGTGTTTTATCAGTAAACCTAGTCGGGGAAGAGAGGGCCAGAGTGGGAAATAATTTTATTTTTTAATTGTATGTCTAGATTTATGATCACAATCACGAAAAAATTACTTTATAGTTTGTGAGGATACAAAAGGACGTTTATGTATCCATCACAAAAAAAAAGCATTATCTCAATATAATGGGGAACAAAGAAACCACAACATGTGAATTATGTACATTTCATATCTGATAATACCATAAGAAAAAAAATGGTTAAAATCTAATGTTTTTACTGAGTTTTTGATACAGTCTTAAACTTGTTTTATGAAAATATATTAATAAAATGTAATACTATTTGTAAAGCCTCAAAGATGGTGTATAGTCCCTCTTTATTTAAGAAAATGAAACTGGATAAAACTTGCTTTTTTTTTTACATGTATGTCTGTGCACAGGTGTATTATTATTATTGTTAAAAAGATGACAAACGCAGCTCACCAGATAAATCATACTGCAGAACACAGTAAATTCAATGTGTGTGTTGCACACCACATTAGACTCACATAGTGAAAAGCACATACAAAAGAAGTAATGGACTGTCACAGGTGAAACAATTAGGTGCAAAAATTTAGGTCACGTCAGGGTTTGCACTTTTTAAAATTACATAGGTTATAAGTTAAAGATTTTACACCCTGCTTTGGTTTTCAGATCTATTGTCCCATCAAATGTGATTCAAAGGTACACAATAGCAAATACCTGTGGTTCTTTTTTAGCCTTGCTTTACAATATGTTGTTGCGGTCTTGTCAGAGTTTATGGATACAGGCTATAATAGATTCTATGGTTGGTGGGTTTTAGCTGTAGCATGAGCTATACGCAATTTGTTGTAATAAACTAAAACACAGCAGGCGGTCTCTGTGAGACAGTGATATTTTAAGAGAAGTGCTCCCTTTGTTGCATTTAGGTGGGCCGAATTGCTTTTTTCGGGCTCTGTGCTCTTACATCACTTGGAGAAATATCAATAACAATGACTAATATCTGCCCTGAAATTCTTCTAGTATACAGCTTGTGTAATGATGACTTATTTGGGAAAGGATATAAAAGGGCTCCATTGGTTTGTGACAATGGCAGACCCAGGCTGCCTTAACTAATGTACATTTTGAATACAAATTGCAAAACAAGACATTTTGATTTGCTGTTGTTTAGTCCCAGAAAGAAGTCGTTTTAACTGCTAAGAGTCTAATTTCATCAATAATGTGTATTTGGTGAAAAATTCCTCAAGGAATTGATCAAGGTATTACATGTTCTTTTGTTTTGTGACTGTTTAAAGGAGCATTAATACCCTAAAAGCAAATGTGTTAATGTTAATCACCCTTTAATTTCAAAATCAGTGGTGATCTCCAGAGTTTCCTATAAGACCAAAACTTACTGCAAAGAGAAAGATCCTGTGTAGGTTTTTGTAGAATGTAAGCTGTTGTGACTGAATGGAAAAAACTAAATTTTTATAATTTTTAATTGTCGGTGCTGCAGTTGTATAATCTTCTCTGATTTCATTTGCTCAGTCTTACCAGTCTTGCTTATTATAACACATAATTAGTAATTATGAGTTGTATTGTATTGCAAACTGAGTGCAGCCGTTATTTATCAATTAGCCAACATCCATCAAGTGTGGGTGACTGACTCAATTACAAGAGACACAGGACTTAGAGGCTCTGTTTCCTTCAAGCACAGACTGCATGATTAAATGCAGCTTACTCTAATATACAGACTAAATTACTGGCACTTCCCTGTTTGTTGCTTAAATAACAGACATGACCTCAATTTCTTTTTGACATGTTTCATGCCGGTCTGCTGTGTGCCTTGCTAGTGCTCCAGCCAAGGTGATCTCTTGTTTTCTACGCAGCATAAGATGTTCACAGCAAAATGGCTCTCCTCTCTCACCATTTTATCCATATAAAGGCTATAAAAGGGAGAGCCAACTGCTGAAATTTAACCATTAAAGATTACCTGCTGTCATCTTTAACTTGAATGCGCTGAAGTTAACAGCCACTAATAGCCACCACCTAACAACTAGATTGTAGCATGCACAAACACCAACACAACATATCCTCTAACAGACATTTAAGCCATAGATGGAAGTAGCTAAGATGCATTAGAGAGGAGGAACAGAGTGGAGGAGAAAGCCAGCCTGTGGATCATAGCAGGGTGGGAGAGGCTAGCTGCGCTGGAGGAGAGGAGTAGGAGGAGGGAGATGCAGAGCCCTCCTCAGTCAGAGCTGTAGGTGGATGATGCAAACATGAGCGAACAAAACCAATTTTTGTATTATAGGGAGGGAAAATAAATTTGTATTCAACCACTATGTTAAGGAAAATAGACAAGAAAAAATAACCTTCTATTCTGTGATTCACAAAAACTATATACAAGGTTAACTTGTGTATTTTTTTTCACAAAATATTTCAACATGTGTTTAAATGTTATTTCTGGGTCATCTCTTGATAAGGCCAAGGACAACAGAGACAGTTTCCCCCCCTCTGTCGGTATCCCTGGTTACATGGTGGAGAGTGCAGTAAGTGTATACAGTACCTTACAGTAATGACACTGAAATGAATGATAGACATGCAACATTAACTACTAAAACAAATATAGAACATTCTTCAAAAAGGAAGAAATAGAAAATCAGCAACTGTTTATAAGCAATTAGTCATTAGTTTTCACGTACAAATTCCTGTAATTTGGTGCTTTGTGGCTTTCAGATGGGGGAAAGTGCTGCTTTTCCTCTTCTTAAATGACAGTTAATAAGGTATTTTGGTTTTATTTGGGTGGAGAAAACAACATTTGATGAAGTCACCTTGGGTTCTTGGAAATTGTAGTAAGCCCTTGTCACTGTTTTTGTAAGTTTTACTGACCAAACAATTTATAAATTGATATGATCAAAAATGAAATCATTAGTTGCAAACACTTATAATTTATTCTTAGTGTAAAAATATGCAGTCCACATCTCCCTGGCGGTAGTCATTCGAAAGGTTTCAGACCCCTGTGGTTCTGAAAACAGAGGAGCTGAATACAGCAGCCACTCACAGCTGCAGGAATGTCTTCGTTTGACACTTCAGGCTCACAGGGACCGTAATAAACCTAAATAAGCAGTTTTAGGAAGATATTTTATTCTGGGAGCACATGTCCCAGTAGGTGATCACTGACAGGTTGGATTCAAATCTTTTGATAAATTTCAGCCGACTTGAAGCACCTCAGGCTTAGGAAGAGAAAAACCAAAATGTGCACAAAAGACGTGATTAAAAACGTGTGTGCCCTCCTACTGTAAGATTTGTTTTATTGTACTGTATTCATTGTTACAGCGGATCATGTTGGGTGAAATGCATCAATTTGCCTGATTGCACTAATTGCATGAATTTCTATTTCTCGGCAAAGTTGCCAAAGATGTAAGGCTTCTGCAGAAGTACACAGCTGCAAGTTTCTAAAGCTTATTGAGTGCATGGATATGTTTTCTATTAATACTTCTCATAAAGGGTAATCTAAGTGCTACAACAGCAGTTGAGTAGTCTAAATCTACAAATGGAGTTGAGCTAATCGATAACAGCAGCCAGTAGTAGGTAATGAGGCTGTATCGAAATGTGATGCTGAAGCTATTTTATGCCCTGCCAATCTCTCACTTCATCAACCTCTCCCTGCACTTATTAATAATTTATTAGAAATGAAAGTTAATGCATGTAATGAAAAATGTATAACCTCATGAAAACCTATAGGAAGAGCTGACCTTTCAGTGGCTGATGTGTCTGAGCACTGCACTTGAAAATCTGCTTCTTTGGATGCTTTGCAGCTCTGCACAAAACCACAAATGTCATTCACTCATGCTTTTAATTCCTGAAATAGTGGTATACAAGATGAAATACAAACGAAAACAAATGCTTTGCTTTACAGTCGTTTGAAAGTGCTACACAAATTTCTGCATATCCACATTTGTTGTTTATACAACACCTGCTGTACCTTTGTTATTTCAGACACTGGCAGAACATCAAAACAGGGATTTTGTAAGTGTTTATAATTCCTGGGGTCATAACAAACTCTAATTAAGGTTTGTAGCCATGCCATGCCACCTCTCATGCAAACAGTGGGGTAATTATTTCCACTGCTGAGTATTATTGACAAACTTTTCTTTTGATTAAAAAAAAGAGAAAAACTAATCAGTCTTTGTATGCACCATAGCGCTTGAGGAGGCGGGTAGGTGATCTTATACTCAGCTATGTAAAAATAGCAGAAAGGGTATGATGGTGGGCAGCACCACATGATGTGGACAGCTCAGTAATAGGCCTCATTAGATGCCTAAAGCCCAAGAAATGTGGCACAGTTTCCCAGGCTGAAAGCACAATTATGAAAAAACATCATATTGATGAAAGATAATTGTTAGGGAGGCAGGGAGGTATATGTTTTATTATAAGCAATCAATTAAAAAGGTGTTGCAGAATATGCTACGCACCATATTAGATCATGCAGAATGTGCACTTACAACACAGTACATCTGTAAACAGAAACACTTAACCAAATATGTTTTAGAATAACATATATATTAGAAGGTATATTTTATAATTAGGTATTCATGTAAGGTATAAATAATCATCCTAACCCTGAACATTAAATAGGGCCATTTGAAATGTGTTATTATTATGTAAACTCTCACAGACCTAAACAGCCTCCAGCAGCTAAACAATGCTTAATAACTCTTGAACTGCACATGCAATCAACATGCTTAATAAAATAACATACTGCAGTTCCTCATTTTTTTTGTGATATCACGTGTCACCTTTATTGATGGGATAATGCTATAAAAAATGGCTGTAAATTACTAGATGTTAGGCTTAAGCCAATTGATGCTCAAACAAAGCAAATGTAAAACTTCAAAATGGTCAAAGCTGAAACTTTACATTCTCCTGAATCAAATGATGTATGACACTTGATGCTGGCTGCTAGAGAAGGTTAAGAAAAAAAAAATAAAACATGAAATCAACTTTTCTCATGCCTTTGAAGGTTAATAATGGTAATAGGGTCCTAATAATCATAAAAATATTTAACATAATATTTAGACTTCAAACGTCCAAATAGTCTTGTCAGCACAGCACTGACTAGCTTAAATAGCATCTCAAACATAAGCCAACTGAATAACCATCTTCACATAAAGTTTTTGTTTGGGAGGTGAATTAAGAATACAAAGGTATTAACAAAAACTCCACATATTTTTTCATTATAAAATCATGATAAAATCATTAAAAATACATAATCTTATATCTATGACAGAGGCAGGAACTTTTTTAAATTTAATATTTTAACCTTATGGTGTCTGCTTACTACTTTATTTGTTGTGCTAGCTAACTGCTAATTAATAGCCTTTTGGCTAGCGACTGAGATTATAAGTCAGCAGGAAAGCAAATTTTAATTATGAACTGATCATTTGAACCATATTTGATTAACCCAGGGCCTCAATCTGTCTTCTGGAGGTGAGCTTTGATTGTGAATAGCAATAACACATAATTATATTTACACCATAACTAATTGCATAAACTTTAATTGTGTTCTGGTGCAAGTTTTTATAAGTATACACAGAATGTCAAGTAACATCTAGGTGTGGTACTTGCTCAGTGTTTATTTCTTTAAGATGCTGTGTGTTTTCTGTGTATAGTACTTTTACTAATAATATCGTTTGGACAATAGCCTCTTCACTCAGGTCAGAAAGTTGATCCCTACAATTCAAGTTACTGCAAGACTATGGAGAACAGTGGTTAAAGGGGTAAAGCCTGTAGTGCTTTAGGTTAAACTAATGTTTAGAAAACACAAAATTAAGGTAGTTCAATGCACCATCCATCAAATGAGAAAAACAAGTATTCATGTGTTTGTGTTTGTGTTTGTGTTTGTGT
>JAQNCA010000002.1:16794337-16815588 GCA_029783725.1 Acanthurus tractus | reverse complement strand
AACCCCAGAGACCAAAATTATAGAAGCTGCATCACAAGGTAAATGGATTTCAAGCTGAGCTGAGACACACACACACACACACACACATATGCATTGAGTGCACGCACAAAGCTCACACAGGTATATTGAGGAATGTACACAAAGCATATGTGCACACATGAGGTCATGTGTTATATTGTGCACTTCTGTTAAAAGAGACAGCTCTGTCAGAGGGCACAATGTTTTACAGATTAACAGAGAAATTAACAGACAAAAATGTGATTTTATTTAATGAGGTAGAAGCAGACCTGATCTTTTATCCTTTTAGACAAGCTGTTCAGGAGGGGTTACATTACTGAAGTGAGATTTTTCTTGCCATGTCATGTGGAAATTTAGTCAAGTCATCTTCAACTGTTATTGCAGTCCATTAACTCCATTGTGAAGATACATAATTGATGCAGCCTTTGGGTAGAGTTTAATCAAATGGAGAGTGCTCCACACTCCACCGCCAACTGAAAAATGAGACACGCAATCCTCAGCGATGTAGTTTGCGTGGTTAGACTATAATTCACACTCTGAATTGATTTATAATCATTTGACTGCACACTTCCTGCACGATGCCCAAAGCAAAACTCGTAGCTTTTAAGCTTTTAAAGGGGGATTCATGTGAAGGATTTATGTGGCTAAATTAGGATCAGTTTTAAGAAGAAAGACTAAATAAAATCACCAAACACCAGACAGCCGTTTCTTCTAATCTACCTTCGAACAAGAACAAGAATGTGGTGTGTGATTTTTTTTCTTTGTACCTTTTGGGTTTTTTAACTTAATTTCGCCATTGTTTGATGTGGATTTCCATCACTTGCACTCAACTATCCATTTCCATTTCAGTATTTTTTTTTCTCTTCAGGCATTTACTTTTCTTTGAAATAACAGTGGTCTGTGTGGGAGGTGGAAATGCATTGTTTATGCCATGCTCCTTGAATCCAAGGGCTTAGCTCTCTAGTTAAATTTCACAGCCAGCCAGCACTTATCTCTGTCAACTCCTGTTTAAGCCACAGATGATCTGCCTTGGTTTAAAAGCTGTTGGCTTTTGTTTGTGTCGAGAACCCGAGCTGTGACTTAATGTTAAAAAAAGAAAAAATGTGCTACTTAACTTTATACAAGCCTCTAAAATTGAGTTGCATCTTTCATGGAGTCAAAGCATAACAAATATGCAACATATTCACGAGATGTACGCCAGCGCTCGGTACTTCTTTTCTCCATGAATGCTTTTTTCTGACAGGGGAAATTGGGGGAAAGCAGCAGATTAGTGCACCTACTCAGCTGCGAATTCTGAAGAGCATTCGTCTCACTCAGCTGTCTTAATAACACAGCAGTCAATTAAAATCCATGAAGTCAGATATGTAATTTTCAAATAATCATTAACTGAAGGGAAAGATGGAATTAGAAGTTTGGATATTGAAGAGATGGGAGGGGAAGGCAGCCAGAGAGGCATAACAGTCATTACTGTGGAGGCAACACGTACTAAATCCCCCAGCCAAAGATGAGTGAAGATAAAGGAGGTGACTGAGCTAATTGTGTACTGTCAGAATCCATATCTCTAACGACTGTCAAATGAGCAAATTTCAAATGTATTCTCTCCACCCACCCACTCCCCCCAGGACTAAAAGTGGTGAGCGAGAAAGAGAGGAATAAATACCAGGAGACACTAATGTGATGAGAATGATGCCTGGTCCCTTCCGCTGATTAAAAATGCAATAATGCTGGTGCACACACATGCGCACACACACACACACACATCCACACACACACACACACACACACACACACATCACACTCATACTGTGCAGGCTAAGCAAGACAAGGAGTAGGTCTACAGACCCAAAGATATGAAATGGCACCCAGTGAACCCAAACTTATTTATTCAAGAGGCACAGTATCTTTTTCTTGGATCACTGATAGTAAAGAAAACATCAGTTCGGCTGCAGAGTCTTTTCAGGGAACATACTCGTGATCTTCCTTCAGATTATAATTAGTGCCTATCTGGAGATGAGGATGTTATGATTCATGTCTATCCAATGGCCATCTTACTTTACCACTAATTATAAATCTCAGTGTCAGTGTGTGCTGGTAACAGTAACTGGCCTGAATTCTGAAGAGCAGAGCAGATATAAAGAAAGCTGCTGTTAAACAAAAAGCATCGTAAGGAGGTTTTGAGCACAAGTTGCAGCGGGGAACGAATAAGAATAGTGTGGAGCATCTTGATCCACCCAACGTTATATCTGGCCTCAGTTGGTTACTGACGGGAAGCAGATAAGCTTTCACTCTGGCTGGAGTTGGATAATTGGACATTTATGGAGAGATAGGAGAGCCCAGGGCCCAGGAGCCATGAAACAGAGCTAATCTAGACTCAGCATCAGTAAATTGTCTGTGAAAGAGCGCATCAGGAGTTCTGACAAGATAAGGAAGGCTTTCTTTAAAGGCAGAGCTGGACCAAAGTGACATGAAAACTCACATTGAAGAAAACCTCAGTGTTTGCTGCCAGGACTTCCTCAGGTCGCATGAGGTGCACGCTAAAATGTACCATTCATATGGCAGTGACGCCACCCTGCCATCCAGAAAAAAAATGGGTCATGCAGACGCAGTAATTTTTTGACAGTTTACAGGACAGTATTAAGGATTTTGTAACTAATTTGCTCTTCAGAGTCAAATCTCTTGGTGAGCCTGCACTGGTTACATTTTTAAGCTGTAGGAGATTTAAGGGGAAATGCCATCCGTCCTTATTAGCAAAATAGCCAAAATGCAACCTCCTTGTTCACCTGCCATCCCCCCTCCTCATCATCCCTGACTGCTAGAGAGGATGCAGGGGCAGAGAAGGTGTTTATTTTGGAGAAGTTAGTGCTGTCTGGGTAACTCATCGATCCTTTTTAACTGAGGATTGTGCAAGTTAGAATCTGTGACCCTGACCATGTCTATGAAATATCAGAAGGCGAACTCCATTGTGTATTGATTAATCCATGGCCCTGTCTGGGTTGCTGAAGAAACAGATGGATTTTTAGTTTTGTCTTTTACTCTCAGCCCTGCACTTGAGTCAGTTTTGTCCTGAATATTCTTTAAACCAGTGGTTTCCAAACTTTTCCATATTAATGCCCCCAGCATGACGTTAGCTTACAGCCTGGTTTCTCCTTTAGTGAGATGCCCTAAAAATCCATTTTACAATACCACAGAAAATGTTAACAAAATTGTGTGGAGTGGTAAATCTAAACTTAATGTACGATGTAACACACATGTCAATTTCACTTGGCCAGGATCTCTCTAGATTTTGGCATTTTTCCTCGTCTTGTTGCCCCCTAGTGGCCCACAGGGGGACCAGGGCCTCCACTTTGAAAACCATGACTTTAAAGTAAAAGCTATACATTTTAAATTTATTCCGCTGTTTATTTAAGCCTTTATAAATTTAAGAGTAGTGTCACCATAACGATCAAAGTGACAAGTGGTGGAAAAGTGACAGGATCATAGCTTAACTAGGCTGCCTGTAGTATTCCCATATTATTCATATAATATTTCTCTGATCACGCTCCCATTTGGCCATCCCATCTGTTAAAAAATAACAAATCACTGACTGTTTTTCAGTCTCTAAAAGCTTTTGTTCAACTTCAGATGTTCCACACTTAAGAACCTGCGACTGACGGTCCTTAGAGTTTGAAAAATGTAAGTCCTCCTGGCAAAGTGTGCCTTACTCTCAGTCCACAATGATTAGTTTCCTCCCTTTGATGTTTTCACCACTTGATTCTCCCAGGAAACTGCTGCCTACAGAACAGGTGCATACTGAGCAGGTGGGCCCTTACGTAGGAGCCTTGAGAGTTTGGAGCTGAAGTGAACCATACCTCACACTATTTCAGGCAGGTAAAAGCCACTCCTGAACATGCCATGTTTCGACTTTTCATTATTTTCTCAATATGATCAGAACTTTTGAAGTCAAGGTCCAATATGTCATTTTCTGTTTTAGTGTTTCTTGTCTTTTTTGCTGAGCTGCAAATCTAAACTCTGTTCAGCCCCTACTGATTACTTGCACGCAGACGCTGACACACGCAATTAATTTGGTGGGGGTGAGGCTAGTCTTAATTGGGCATAAGTGGGATTTTTCTTGGCTGTGTGCAACAGAAAATGACAGACTGTGCGTATGAGAAGTAAAGACCATCTGGTCCCACAGGAGCTGAGAGAGATGCCAGACAAATGGAAAGAGAAACAACAGAAATCCTGTGTGAGTAAGGATCTCATCCCCTCTCTCTCTGTCTCACAAACACACACACACACACACACACTTGAACACAGACAAAAAAAAAAAGAAAAAAAAAGGAGGAATCAGCATCTCTTGGTCATGTATTATTTGCCCATGTTACACCCTGGAGGGAGATGCTTACCGTGTGGAGAAACAGAAGTCTCTCATGCGTAGCCAATTCATGTTTCTATATAATAATCAATATTGAAAATAGTAACATTGTGCTCGCAGGCAAGCACAGGAATAAAGAGCGGTTAGCTCGTAAAGGCTCGGTCATCAGCAGGACAAATTGATCTGACATGTTATATTATTCATGTAGGGGATTGGTGGTGAGACTTGGAAGGAGCAACAGCGGGAGAGAAACAACAGATGAGACAGAGAGAGCAAAGGCTGAGTTAGGGAGTCAGCTAGTGGACATCCTCTCCTCTCGCAGGGTCTCATCTCCTCTGCATGACAGCACTGCTCAGCGAGCTCACTAATGTGCCCTGTCATGGGGGCGAGACTGTAAACGAGCACATGACATTTCCATCAGTTTACAGAAACCCATAATAACACAGTGATTAATTGTACTTATTCATACATCAGTTTAAACAGGCCACACTCCCTCCTGCGACAAAAACACAAACCCTCACACACACGCACGCACAGGAAATAACTATGATCTGCCGTCTGGTTTAATTGTATAAAAGATAACAAAATCCTTTTTATTACATGTTCATAATTTTGACAGACATCACAACATACTTGCATGACTTCTCTGATATTTATGCTTCCCACACCATAATTTCGGCATAATATACCCAATACGAAACTATATAAACAAACATGCGTGCAGATACAGCGGGGGTCAATTCAACAACAGATTAAAGCCATATTCTGTCATCTCATGAAGTTCAGTTCTGGTAAAGGAAACAAACGGCAGAAGGATGCTGAAGCTCATTAATCATTTTCAGAATTTATTTCTCTTTTTTTTTTTGTTTACATCAAATAGAACAGACATACATTGGCACATGCAAAGTGAACACTTTGTGGTGCTTTTCATTACCATCCAAACCCGATTGAACAAAGACTGGATATCTACTTTTGTACTCCAAACATGAAAATACTCTCAAATATTTACAAAAAATATACTTACAATGCCCGTCACTCTAACATAATAATCATCTGGGACTGATTTGAGTCGGTAAAACAAAATACTCTATGTGGCAGAGCTTGCTGTTCAAGGTAATTAAATCAACTGCAAGAAAAAAGAGGCACAGAAGAAAAATCACTTATAAACAATACAAAACAGAAATCAGATAATGGGAACCCCAAGAGAATATGGCTTTAATGACATTTCAAAAGAAAATATCTTGAAAGCAGATCCTCTGTCCTCATTCACAGTGACCCCTTTTAGCAGGCAAGTTGTTCTCTGTTTTTTTGGAGAGAAAGGAGTCACAACACAAGTTTAAAACCTACAGTTTTTTTTTCTTCTGGAGGCCGACCCAGCCACACTTGTCTCTGTCCGGACTCATGTATCATGTCTGGATGAAGGTTGGATGCTGTCCACCGTCCTGGAGTGCATAGGTACTGCAGGTGGAGCTGGGATGCCTGCGCTCACTCTCCTGTCCCCGTCTGTCTGTCTGTCTGTCTGTCTGTCCGTCTGTCTGTCTCTGTTCGTTTTTCACTCACAGATAAAGAGCAAACACCATTCAATTTTCAAGCAGATCAGATCCTGAGGTTGTTGTAACTCACATATGTTTTCTTGGTTGCTTGACCTGAGAACAGAGCACAAAAAAACAAAAAAACAAAAAACAAAACAAATATTAAGATTTACTCTGAGCATTACAAAACAAAACAAAAAAAAAGAAGAAGAAATGTGTCTTGCAGAGGCAAATAAACATCCTCAGCTTCTGTAAACTCGTCCTACTGTGACATGCATTCTTATCACCAGCTGTGTGCAATCAGCAGCAATATTTTCTGGCCTAGTCTGTATCATTTGGAATCATAATGCCTCTGTGTAAAGCCTTACTTTCTATTTTCAGATGTTAACTAGTGATTAAAACACACAAACACCACACAAGTGAGCACCAAACAAATGCTGGGGCATGCAATGTGATCCCAGCCTGGATTGCCATGGAAACATATCAGAATGTGGCTGAGTGCCTAGGTGCTGTGTGTGTTTTTCCCGTAATATCCATCCTTGTGGGAGCCTATTTGAATTTCAAACCCACAGTGCGAAGGCATTTTTCATGAGCTGAGGTCGACCTGGCTCATCGTGACGTCTGTTAAATAGGCTGTTTTTAAGGTCGGACTTAAGTCTCGGGTTCAGGTTGGTGTTTAGTGTAGGTCGATCTAAGGATGGGTGTTAATGCTGTGGAGGTGAAGAGTGGGATGAGGAAATGTGAATGTAGTCGGATGACCAACAGCGAGCAGCGAGGATGTGTGTATCTGCGTTATCCTTTCTGTACATTTTCTTACTAATCATAGACGTTGTTATAAATTCTTAGTCTACTGCTTTAATGTTGCTATGGTGACCAACTCCCATGGGCTATGCAATTAAAGTAGCACCATTTCTTTACGGCTGCATTTTGTAGCCTTGGCCGGCAAGTACGATGAATAAAACATTAGTAAATGTACAACAGATTCCTCCTGTTACCCATAAATAGTCTTCAGGAGAATCAGTCTCTTTTCTGAGCAAAATGCTGTTTTTTTGTGTTTGTATGTTTACTTGCTCAGGATTGAGATTTTTAGAACTACTACAGATAACCAAAGCTAAACTAAAAAATAAAAACTAGATAAAAAGAATAAATCTAGTTAAATGAAACAGATAAAAAAAAAAGCTAGATTCTAAAAAACTAATTAAAGGAAGACAAAAAAATTCTGGAGATGTCTTTAGTTATGTCAAATTTGTCAACATGACATTTATAAGGATACATTGATGCATTTGTTTATTGAGACTGCACTGTATAAACAACTGAACAAACTGCTTTGGTGGCTTATTATGACAGAAAATCTAATAATGCTAAAACTGTATAAACTGAACTAAATCAAACATTTTCAGACAAACCAACTTTGGATTCCATCTAAAATTAAACTGAACTGAAATCAAAAAATCAAAGCAAAATAAAAAAATGAAAAATACAAAGCAATAAAAACTGACTAGGATTAAAACATCCACCTTTGCTGTCATCTTCTTAATAATATTGTTATATTATTGCTATTGCTAGATAAACAAATAACTGATCATTCATTTCCTGAGATCTTTCATATCTTTCATCCTTTTTTCAGAATTGTTTCATTTATACTTACTACACCATTGAAAGAGAACATATTTTACATGAATGTATACATAAAAAAGCTTTAGACTTAAAGTATATGTTTAGGATAGGAGATATAAAGCAAACACACAATGTGAAACTATAAGAATCTAATAAAAGAGAACTAGAAAATAAAAAAAGGTCTTAGCTGCATTTTAAAAGAGTCACACTGCAGCCCCCCCCTCCCCCCGTATATGAACTGACTGGCAGTGAAATCTAGACCCGTTCATTGTCTATGCAAAGCAGCTAATTTGCTGCACAAAGCATGCTGGGGTCAAACGGTGCTCACGTCCATACAGCCAATCAAGCTGCAGCACGAGCTGTGTGCACAACCACACGATACAAAAGTGAGAAAAATAGTTGTGTTGTATTTGATAATCTACCCATGTAAAAACATACACATCTTTAATGATATGTTGTGATCACAATAATGTTGTTACTTGAACCATCATAAGTCATTAGTACAGCATGAAGACATTTAATTTGATCAACTTTGCTTGAAAGAGGAAACTAGAGGATGTTTTCCCGTCATTAGCAGCTGAGTTCAGAGCAGAGTCAACTGCATTTTATCCTGAAAATCCATTTCTTCAACAGCATACACTTTTTAAACAGCCCTTTTCCCCTCTTTATTATGTCATTATCATCCATCTGACAGAAGATGGTTTTGCACCGCTGATTTTTTTTGTAAATAAAACACCCTTGAAGGCAGCTGGTGGAGAGGAGGACAGGGGGAACTGAAGGACTGAGAGGACTCTCCCACCAACGCCCACAAGCGACTGGCAAAAACAAGTTTATATAAAGTGGTCATGTGTGGTGGGCCTGCACGGTCAGCCTGTCTGATGGCCTCTGGCAGGATGTTTCAGAATCGAGGGGCTAATAGAGAAAAAAGCCCTCTGTCCAGACCCATGGAGAAATTTGAAAACAATTAGGAGGATTTTGAAGCTCATTTTGAAATAAATGAGGGGACAGTCTAAGGATAAAAGGACGGGGTTGATGTGGTCTTGTGTGTTGGACTTTGTTAATAACCAGGCAGCAGTGCTTTGAGTTAGTTTTAAAAGGTAAATGGTAGCCTGAGAGATGCCCAAGCAGAGAGATTCAAAGTAGTCCCGCCTGGATGATATTAGTGCATGAATGACTCGTTCTAAATCAGAGCGTGGTAGGAAATAACCTAATTTTAGAGATGGTTCTGAGTTGGAAGAAGCCTGACCTGACACAGAATTTAACTGCCTATTGAAACTTAAAATTCTCATTTTACTCCAAACAGCTCTTATTTTTCATGAAATTAAATTAAACTAAAAAGCATTAAGTCATCCAGCCATGCCAGTTTTGGCAGATCTGTGCTGAAAAACAGTGAAGCTTTTCAGCATTCGTGATTTACAGGTTACATCTTTCTATCTCTTAGTGGTGTAATCATGAAGATATTAAACCGTATCAATACCGATGTACATGAGCAGATCTGCTAATGCTCTTAATCCTATAAATCACTCCGAGCCATCTCATACAAGCTGATGGGCCCTGAAAGGGAGGTATTTGGCGCTCTGATGGTTACAGGAATTGACGGACAGTCTCCAGGGATGGTCGAGGCACAGTTCAGGTTTTGGGGCGGTCATGCACATAAATTCGCCATTAATAAATGTCACTTCTCCTGCTTCTAAAAAAGAAGGGCACGAGGAGGAGAGGATGTGCAGGGAGGAGAGACGAGGCGATAAGACATTCGTGTAGGAGAGACAGAAGGTGAGAGACACACACAGCAGATGACACGGTTGCACTTTGGGGAGGGCCTTCCAGAGACCGCACGCCTTGCTTGGGGACTTTTTGATGTGCCACTGCGACAGATGTTAAGGTTTCACCCTCAATGCAGAGTATTTGCTCAATGAGCCACATGTGTGACTGGCAAGGATACGCTCCCATCCCGTGATACTCTTGCATCAGCTCCCATGTTTTTATACGTGCGTAACTCACACATTCAGTCACACACAGACGCACACATTGAAAACCGCATGCACAGTTGCACACCCAAGTTTTACGCGTACACACATACACACACACATGCGCAAGCTTACTCGGCTCATGACAGATGAGTGTGACAACTGTTTGGGTGTTTGGAAAAACTCCCAGAAAAATCTGACATCTCACAGGCGTAATTCAAAGAGAGGTTGAGGGGCTGGTGCACCTGTGGGTGCCATGATCGCTCCATGTGATTAGTAGTGTTGCAGGAAAGGAGGCCTTTGGAGCTTGTGATGTATGATTTGCATGAACTGTCAATCATCCTGACAACTAGAGAAGAGCAAAAAGCTTCCATGGCAACACTGGTCTAAAACCTCTACATACATTTCTAGTGTTGGTGTTTTTCACCCACAACAAACACTATATCACCTCACTATGGATGGATGTAGTCTTTCCCACTCACGTACTAATACTGAGTATTATCTTAGCTAACAGGACGGTGCTTATTGTTTCAGATTAAGGGTGGTATGAGTAACACACAGCCATGGAGACGGATTATCTCCCACCATTCCTGGCTACAAAGCCCTGCTTCTCGAAATCTCTTCACAGAGCAAGTCCCCCATCTTCTTTCATGCTCAGTGTAGTGCGCCAAGGCTAAAGGTCTGAAGTTTATCAGAAAAGAGATAACAGGGTCCATTCTATAGCACATCTGACACACTGTAAAGCCAAATAGCCATCCAATTAAATTGCCTGAATGGAACTTCCTAGTACAAAAAAAAAGGAAATATGAGACAGAAAGGAAGAAAAGCACATTATCTATCTCTTTCTTGGTAAAATAAGATTTTAACCACATGAAACCTCTGTAGCAGAAATATAAAAGGAGATCTTAACTCCTGTGCCCTTGTTGTTATATCACCTCATGTATGACTTCTGTGTTTGCTTGAGAGGAAAGTCACTATGCCTCCTAATTCTTGATGTAAATTACATGCGTGTGATGATGCACAGTGAAAAATTTAAAGGCTAAAAGGCATTCATGGTTCAAAAATATCTGAGCTTTAAAGTAATAAATATTTTTATAAATTATAATATTAAATACTTGTATTCACTTTGTATTGCAAATGAAATGTGTTTATGTTCTAATGTAAAGAGCCTGGTCCCTGGCACATACTGTACACAAGTGTCTCTGGGGCATTGTGATTCTCTCTCTGGGATACTTACTCATGGGGTCAGCGGCGGGGTTCTCGCACAGCTCAGTCTTAGCCTCTCCGTTGGGCCTCTCGTTGGGTTTCTGGGACAGACGCGATGACATTGTGGCAGCTGTGACCACAGCCTTGAAGCTACGCTTCCTCTTCTGTACGTTCAGCTCAGGGTGGAAGATAATGATGTACACCTTGGGCATGTAGAGCATGCCCAGTGCTACCGAGGCACTGAGGTTCATGGAGATGGTCAGGGTTGTTGTCTGAATGTACAGCTGAAAGACGGCACATACAAGTACAAAAGGATTTTAATACAGATGTTACAGCAGCAAACATCATGTAAAGTGACATTTTCTCCTTTTCCTTCTTCATTTTTTGGTGGAGATTTGTGTGTAAATTTCAGGATTTCAGGATTTACTGTGTTGTTGTAAACACTGTTTTTAGAAAAGTGCTATGTGGATAAAGTTATCACTATTAGCTGTATGAAAAAGAATTAAGTCATTAAGTCAGAAGCAGCATTTAAACCCTTATTAAGAAAAATGGGAGAAAAGACAGCTTTGATGGCTAAACATCTGTGGCCAATTACAGAACAGTCACACTGTTGAGCGCAGTGATGAGGCAGGCCTAATAATAACCATCGCCTCGATAACAAAATATGAGCATCCAGCGACAAAAGTTCATCTGTTATTGTCCTTTTTTTTTAAACCCCTGAAGTGTAGAGAGATGTCCTGACAAAAGAACCTGCATCATAAGATGATATGTTGGTTTTATAGCGAAATTAAATTAAAAAAAAACTCCTGATAATAACTTATATTTTATTCTAACATTTTTGTCAGATATGTAGGTGGTCCAGATATTTGCTATGTGTGGCTGAGGGGAAAGGAGCAGCCATGCGAACAGTAACATTATACAGCAGCATTTATTAAAGCCTGACCTGCAGCTACTCAGTCAAGTCAAAGACGGTTCAAGCGTAATAATGACAATAGTAGAAGCATCACCACGACTTTATCAAAATGTCCTCACATGGCCTCCTTTCCACTAGTCTGTCCACCCGGACCCTTGACTAGATTGATAGACCACGCCGTCTGGGCGAGGATCTGTCCGTGACACATTGCAGTCACCTTTCTTCTCCTTTCATATCAGATGTTTTATTTCACCACTCAAGCATTCATCAGACCAATCGACAGCATCTGAGCCGTGTCTTCCTCCACGAACAATTTGTGAGCCCACTGCATTTTAATGCAAATTCCTCTACGAGTACAATAAAAGACCTCCTCCGTGGATTAAAACACTGCATCTGCATTCAGCATTCAGCAGGCCTGCAATTGTGTTCCTGCAGCTCTGCAGGCAGTGGAGTGCAGCATGTGAAAAGGCTCTCACTGCGTTAAGTGGTAAGATCATTCATAAGATTGCCATTCATGTGAGCACCACACGGGTACACTTTTTTTTTTTAATCTTTCCTCCATAACATATCCTTTCTGAGGTTACAAAACAGCTTTTACATTGTCAAGCCCTGACGGTAAGCTTACATAAAACTATAATTTAGGTTAACATGAATTTTATATATCGACTTCATTAAAAGGTAGTGATTTCACTAAGAGGTAGTGAAGGCAGCAATTCAGCAGACACGCAAGAGCCTTTTGTTTCATTTAAGGGTCTTGGAGGAGAGAGAAAGGGGTTTCAAGAGCAGATCACCAAAGCCTCTTCACTAATCTACTGCACTTAAAAGCATCGGATGTCACTTATATGCTGCTTTCCAGTCAGCCACTGGTGATACAGATGGGGGAGAGAATACAATTGTACACACATTAGCTACCACAGTGTAACTGCAGAGCGGAGAAACGCTCAGTTATTCAGTGAGAGGAGGAAATGTCACCATTTGCATACAGTTTTTCTTGGTAAATAGCACGACTAATGGTAATTTCTTTCGTACATGATTTCTCATTTACATGCCAGTCGTGCCTTTGTCTTCCAACCTCCACCAAGAAATGACATGCCTGATATCGTCAACATGCCAATACATTCAACCACCTCTTTCTCTCTCCATCCCCTCCTGTTTCTCTGAGGAGCAGCAGCAGAGGCTGTGATCTGGCTGGCACACCATGCATTAATAACTGTATGAATATCTCAGTGCTCTTGCTGCACTCTGTACCGTGTTACTTGAAGCTGGTAGAAATGTTGCACCGTCTCTTGTGTCTGAGCGGTGAATTAGCTACGCTTATGATGGAATGTTGGGGTGTCAGATTTATAGCGTTTTGCGAGGCATCAGGCGTCAAATATAATCAGCAGAGAATCTCTGTCGGATGCTGTGTTTCCATGTTTGGTAGTTTTTTAACCTGTCTGGTATCCATAGCAACACTACGGAGTCTGGTGAAAGCAACTAAACACGGCCGGAATAAGCTTTTAATGAGATTCTGACACCATAGATGCTGCAATGCTGACCCTATCAGAACTGATTTATTGACCATGCAGGAGAGCTGATTTGGGAGCAGGCACACAATGGGCACTAGGTGCTTACTCATACTCATCGGACACAGGCAAAAACTCGCACAGCTCCCCCCCTCCCCCGTCTGAAAAAATAAAAAAGTAACTATCTAGGCTTCCCCTCCCACTAATTAAGCTACACATACATGCACACACAAAAACATACACACACACACACAAAAAAAAGGGTAGATATCTAGGCTTCCCCTCCCACTACTAAAGCTGCACATGCGCACAAACACACACACATGAGGACGCCAAACCAAATCCTTTTTCTTACTGCTTCTAATCAGCGAGACAGGGTTTTCTCATTGTGCCTCTACATGAGCTTGACCCAAATTCGTAGCCCCTCTCACCCACCACTCGAATGTTTAGTTTGTCACAGAACATTCATAATTAATTCCTGTTGCTTTAACATAAATAAATACATGAAGTCATTTTCACAACTGCTTGGCAACTCTCTATTTATAGCCGCAGTAATGATTTATTAACATCCTCATCAGGAATCAAACGCTTGCATTTGAAATGTTACATCTCATTGACAAGCCAAATGCCATCATCCAGCCACAACAAACGACATGTCTTCTATTTAGACAAAAAGCTGTTGAGGGTAATTCTCATAATTACACCCACCAGGGAAATGCTTACTGCAAAGGCAATTTAGTTGGGTATGGCTGAGTACTATAAACGAACGCCGCTATAAGGAATTGATTCAGTAAGTGACAAGTGGGATGCTCTCTGCCCCGTCAGAAAACGCCTTCCATAATGGATCCAGGGGATTTGCAGTCTCCTCTCAACTACCTGGATGTCTCTTGTTGTTTTGGGTGGCCTACTTTCCAGCCCCGCTCATGTCATGAATAACTCTGTCTGGCTGTGTGCTGCAAAGCCCTACTCCATATTGGAGACATCTGTGTGTGGACGGTCTACACTTTATTTTGACTCTGCGCAGGAGGACCATCATTACTCAGCTTCAGCACTGGTGGGTAAAGAGGCCGTAACATGTAGAACAAGCTGTGTGTATGTTTGAGCATTTGGTTAAGAGGTTAAAACAGTCAGAGAAGGTTAGTTTTGATGTTTCCTTAATACAACTTGTTAGAAGAAAATCTTTGCACCAATATTTATGATGTTATGCTTGTTGCTCTTTATTAAGCGGCTTCGAATTTGAATTCAGCACTTGGATGCCAAAAATTCTGGCTGCAGTGAATTTTTCGTTCAGAATTTATTACCAGGACTAAAAATGTTTCATCCCTCTTAACTCAGAAATTGACTCCTATCTCTGGCGATGATATTTGCCTCCAGAGGTGTGCTTACCATAAGGCAGAAACAGTTCAGGAGAGGAGAAACAATTTGGCAACAAATATTAAAGTGTACTCTTTTTGACAATAACAAAACAATATCTGTGGCTAATTTAGTGCTTAAGCAGAAGACACATGCTGTCTCTGCAGAATGTTACACTACAACCATGATGGTTGTATTTAGAATGAACAAAACAGGAAGTAATATGTCAAACTTTGATCACATCTTCTTGACTCAAGATCATTAGGCTAAGACATTAGACAAGGCATCTTGGTCAGGCACAATAAAAATTATGTGACCACAATTATGTCGCCGTCAACTTCGTGACTGTAGAGAAAGATATCTTAACATAACAGCAGCAGTCTATTTTAAATCCTATTTGTTGTTTTAATTTATTCCAAATTGTTGCAAAGCTAAATCAGCTGAGAGTTGTGTTCATACTGTTTGGGTGTATTTTTCCTAAGACTAGGTGACATTACAGAACTATGTTTTCATCCCAGCACTTTGGGACTTAATGTGGGAGATTTCATGTTGTATGTGGAGAGGCGTACGGCGTCCAACGGAGGCTTTCCAACATCATTACTGTGTGTGCAACACTGAACAATACATGCAAAATGTGGCATATTTTGCAAACTGATGTGGTTGGAAAGGACTGATATGATAATTTTACGCAGCTGAATCAAATTAACTGCTTTTCTAATTTGCATAGTTTTGTAAAGCCTGACAAGTGGCTTGCCAGTGTTTACCTAAAGTCTTCTATGGTAATGGCATATTGGTAAATATTGTTATAAGATTTAAGCTATTAATTAATTTTGGCAGCATATTTTGCATGAATTAACTTGTCAACAAGTTATCAAAATGTATTTACCTATACTCACAAAACTGTTGCAATTTTAGCATTTAGTTTATCACCCTGAACCACGACTGTCAGAAAAATGCATCATCACTGTGTCTCTGCGTGTTGTAAAACTTGGAGGTCACACTTTCAGCCGCTTGATAAATGAACACAGGCCCACGTGATTGAATCCTCTTCATCTTAAGAGATGTTCAACATCCTTTTTAAAATCAGACGGCAACTTTTTTTTTCCACGATTGGTGTCCAGTTTAAGTCGTTCGCCTGCAGTCTGCCTTTGATGCAAACTTTTTAAAGGTTTCAGGAATGAAACAACTGATGGGAAGGAGAATTTCACACGCTATTTTCAAAAGATGCCTCATCTCCAAAACAAGTGCACTCCTGTCAACTACAACTACAGTTGTTTGCAGAGAGACAGGAGAATTAGAAGTTGCAATTTTCTTTTTATCTACTGAAAGCTCATTGAGTGGGTTTTTTTCAAGTATAGTTAGTCAATGCTAATGATTCCTGGCAGCTCAGTCTCTTGTCAAGAGGGCTTGTGGGTAAAGGAGACATCTTACAAGAACCTAAGTGGTTTCCAGACATGTATTGCGGTATGTAACTTTTCAAGACATGAGGTTCTCCTTTAAGTGTGACTAAATCTTGTGGGTGTTTTTACTAGAAGGCTTCCGTGCCGAAAGGAAAATGTTTTATCATACTCTTCTGAACTGTGAGACACATTAAGTTTTGTCGGTCAGAGATGTAACTGAATAAGAGTGTTCTCCTGTTCGTTGACATCATCCCTCAAATCTGTTTGCTAGCTCCTTTTTTGGTGACTTTGCTGACACTATTTTGCACATTTCCATGTCATCTGTTTAAACAGTAACTAGCTGGCCTGGAGTTTGTTTTAAAAGTCAGTTGATCTCCAGGCCTGGGGACAGCTGAATGTGGATGCTGGTGACTCTCACAGTAATTAGCTTGAGTAGTTGACTGAGCACATGCAGGTGCACAGGAGGCGGGGGGATGGTCTGTGATCTTTTGTTACCATGTTCGCATGACTTCCCTCTATATGAGTCTGAACGGGCCAAACAGAGGGAGGGCGGGAAGGGGGGGAGTCACAGGTGTGGGAAACAAGGGGGCATCTAAATAATATGGAGTTAAAGTAATTCCACTCAGTGCAACTAAAACTTTTCCTGCAATATTATGCAACAAAACAGTATGAGGTCAAACAGCCATTTGAGTTGTTTTGGATTATTGCGGCAGCTAGCATCATAACATCTCAAGCGTTGTCATAAATCTTTTGACAGTGGATGACCTGAAGTGGGAGACGTTATTTTAATCTATGCAGATGTTTGACCACATCTGCGCTTAAAACACAAAAGGACACACTGGATCACATTTAGCCTCCAAACGTCCGTTCACATGCAGACGCACACACTTCACTTTTTTATTTTAAAACAATAATGTAAGTGATGCATTCAGAAATCTGATCTTGTGAGTTAGAAAACAATCTAGGCAGAAACTAATGAGGTTTTTATTTGTCTATACTGAAAACTTATGTATAAGTAAGCTGAAATGACAGATAAGATGCTCTACTTCACCTTAACTACAGTGCATGAGTGTGTTACCAAGACATGCAAAGGCACTTCTCACTAGCAGCTAGGGAGTATGCACCAGTGCACCCACAAAGGCCATTACTGCAAGATGCTGTGGTCTGAACCGGAGGTGAGAGTAAGGCAGGAGCTGGTGTGAAGAAAGAGTTAACTGCATAAAGGGGAAAGATAAACACATTACTGCCTCGCTAGTCGCTGCGAGTAGCATAATGAACTCCTAATCGCTGCTGAGGGTGTAATTCATCTATGAAATCAGCAGCAAATTGAGATGAGGAAAATCAGTTTCTGATCCATCTCATGCCGTAGCTTAGCAGGAAGGATATTGAACGGCGTGCCTCTCAAAAGGTTAGGAGTAACACTTTCCTGTCAGCATCGATATTCTGTCAGTGGAAAACTTCCCCTCCGCTCTGTCTTGTACGTGCAGCCTGCCTAGCAGCATGCGCAGCTCTCGAGTCCAGCACATGAATGCATCTGTATTCTACCCAACGCTGGTTAGATAAGCAATGACTAGCACATCAGGTCAAAATGTCAGATTCTCAATCAACTCCAGTAGCACACGGTGTCAAATGCTTTGTTGAGAAGAGCGCAGCTGTCAAGAGATGGAATGTGTTGAATCAAACTTCTATTTACCCCCCATTTCTCCCTACCTTCCTCCTCCTCCAGCTCCTCACCCTCATCTTCCTCCACCTCCACAACCCTTGTATCCCTCTCCAGAATAAGGCATTATAGTATATGTTGAGCACAAGGCGTGAGAGCCGAGATAATGGTATCTGAGGCTGCCTGCACCCCCATCTGTATCACTCATAAGGCATTTCAGGCTTATCATCAACCCTTCCTCCGCCTTTATATGCCTATTTCTGTCTGTGGTGGTCCTAGTGTGGGTTTCCATACAAGTCTGAGCCATGTGAATATGAAATCAAAAGAAAATCAATCCATAACTTATAAAACCATTAAACGCGTGTGCGTCTGTGCTCCCTTTATGTACTGTTTGTGTTTTCATTTTGTATTTGCACAAATATGCATGTGCGCATGTGTTTGGACAAGATAAAAACGGGGCCGAGAGAAATGAGAGGAAATTTTGTGTGAGAGAAAGGAGAGGCAGACAAAGAGAAGGGTGGTGACAGAGAGAGAAAGTGAAAGAAATGACTCACCTTCTCTGCTGACTGGGCCGTGCCAAAGAAAATTGGGATGAAGGCCAGCCAGACTATGCACGTGGTGTACATAGTGAAGCCAATGGGCTTGGCCTCATTGAAGTCTTCTGGTACATCCCTTGTCTTGATGGCGTAGATGGTGCAGGTCACCATCAACAGGATACTGTAGCCCAGCGAGCAGATTATCTGGAGGTCTGTGATGTCACACTTCAGCACGCCACGAGCCAGCATGGGGTTGATGGTTTTCTGCTCATCGTAGTCAACTATGGTGTTCGGAGGGTCCACTGCGAACCACACCAGCACGCCCAGCAGCTGCACGCAGATCAGACTGGAGGTGATGGCGATCTGAGAGGTTGGACTGATGAAGCGTGGGGCCGTGACCGTCTGCTTGCCCTGCTCGAAGATTCGATAGATGCGGTTGGTCTTGGTGAGCAGTGCGGCGTAGCTGATGCACATACCCAACCCCAGGAAGATCCTCCTGAAGGCACACACAGCTACGTCAGGCTTGGCGATCATGAGGAAGGTGATGATGTAACACAGAAAGATGCCAGTTAGCAGCACGTAGCTCAGCTCCCGGCCTGATGCCCGCACAATAGGTGTGTCGTTGTAGCGTATAAAGGTCGCCATGACGAAGATGGTGGCGATAATACCGAGCATGGCCAGGAAGACGGGGATGATTGCCCAAGGCGAGTGCCACTCAAGCTTGACAATGGGGATGGGCTGGCAGGCTGTTCTGTTGGGGTTGGGCCTCATGTTGTAGGCACACAGTCTGCAGGAAGTTTCATCGTACTGGTACTGGTAGCCATCACATAGCTCACAGTGCCAGCAGCACGGCATCCCCTTTACCCTCTTCTTCCTCTCTCCAGTTTTGCAGGGCAGGCTGCACACAGAGATAGGCACCTCCTGCTCCCCATCTGGCCACTGAAGCTCTTCCAGCTGGGTGAGAAATGACACACAGCACAGGAAGAGAAGGTTAGCAATCGACGAATAAGCCAGAGGTACCACTGAATCTGAGAAATCATGAAAGTGTTCTGTCACAGTGTATTAAGTGGTCCCTAATTACACTGCTTTGATTCTCATTAAGCGGCATTATTTGCAAAAAAACAACTACAATGCCATCTTTGCAGAGAGCTGAAAAAACAAATTAACAATTGAAACGATTAATCTAATACAGTACAACATCTTGCCAGTTTCTTTCAGGGATTGCCTTTTCTAATACTTGAAAGTAATTGAAATCACCATGGCAACAGAGCTTACTTTGTTCAGCGAAATAAAAATAAAGAAATGTGAAATGCAAAAGACATTATGTTTTAATACAGGAGCCAGTGAGGTATGAAATATGTGATGATAAGGAAGGAGACTGGAGAATTCGGGATTGCAAAGTGCCTCTTTTAGACTTTGCAGGGTTATTTTTTTCTATTTATGATCATGTCATCAGAGGGAAAAGTGCAGTATGGATGCAGTCATACTGAAAGAACAATCGAATCTCCAGTCAAAAACGGCCCTGAGCTGTTCCATGATTTAAGCACAAACTATATTCTTAACATACAAGTTTGCTGTTTAAAGGCCACGAAGAAATGGAATTTTTTAGGGCTCCTACATATTTTGTTAGGACTTAAAAACAAAGCTGTGATAATACTCCAAGCTGCTCTTGTAATTTATTATGAAGGTGTGCCGAGCTTTAACAGCACCAGAAGATTAAAGATACTCTTACATGGTTTAGGAAGTTTCACAGCAAACATTTCAGCTGAGTAACCAAAACAAATTAATTGGAGCTCGAAAAACACAAAGAAACAAAAGTACATATTCTACTAAAACTACTCAGCTATGACAGATTAAAACAGCTTTGAGTCAGTGAGTCTATAACAACCCACACTAAAATCAAGATGGCACAGTGTAAAACTATATTGGAAATGAACAAGAATAATTTTGGTGATATTTTCTCAGTGTGCATTTTGCCTTGATGCGAAGGTAATTCATGACTTAAAGGTCCCCTGTGGTGTTTCTGATTTTTTGTAGCATTGTAGATGAGTTTTATTAGCGAGTGTCCCTGCTTGACTGTCTAATGCACACAAGTGACATATCACACAGTCCTGCTGATGGTTTTACATTATTCCACTAATGTACAGGGGGCAACAATGAGTCAACAAGCTAGCAAAGGCAGGGAAAAAGAAGACTGCAAGCTAGTATACACTGCTGTAAACAGTGCGAGATTAAAGATGCTTTAAAGCACTGCAACGGGAAAAGGAAATACATTCAAAGCATCTGTAAGACCACAAAGACACTCACAGTACATTTAAGTAACACTTTAAACAAAAGGGTCTTTAGGTTACAACAAAATCTCTGATTAATTTTTAAAGGAGTAGCTTTACATTCTGGAAAGTGCTTGTTTTCTTTGCCTGGATTTGAAATGAGGACTGTGATACCTTTAAGTTTGACTGTTAAACATTCAGCAGCTGTTTAGTTTAGTTAAGCATCACGATGGAGCAGGAGGAAACAGTTGGACCGAATCTGTCTCAAGGTAACACCACTTCCCTAAAACTCAGTAATTTGTGTTATATCTTGTTTGTTTCATTGGTACAAAAAAAAAAAACAACAGCTGGCTGCCTAACAATGTCACAGTCTTGCACATAAAGACCTCAACTTTTTAATTTTTACAATGAAGTTTTTGTACAACTTAAACAAATAAGATACAACATGCTCTTACAGAACTTTGTAGGTGTGGCTAGGATATTTTTTGTAAACTTATGCTAACTGCTGTTTGGTTACAGCTTCATACAAACATGAGAGGGGTATTATACTCCTCCTTCAACTTTTAGCTGGAAATTGAATGAGCATGCGTCCTAAAATGCCAAAGTATTCCTTCAACAAACTTACTGTTTTTCTTTACTGCTCATCTTTTAATTTTTTGTGGTATGATGCTAGTTTAAACCAATGAAAATCTCAAAGGTAAATTACTAGATCACTTCCAGCTGTACATTCACATAGCAAATGCTGCACAGCACGTATACAGTTAATTTCAGCTAATAAAAAAACATCACCAGGTGCAAATATCATTACATAAAACATGAGTCCAGCTAAAATACAAATAGCACAGCTTTCCCCACATGTGGAAAGTGCCAATAGCTGCAGATACAGAGCTGCACTTTGCAGACACACACACACACACACA
>JAQNCA010000002.1:16767586-16794237 GCA_029783725.1 Acanthurus tractus | reverse complement strand
ACACACACACACACACACAAAAATGTGTGTGCACCTGTATGACAAATGTGTTGTTTCTGTGGTGTCTGGATAGATTATCATCTGCCATTTATCTGGGGGCATGAAGGTGCCATTTGTTATTTGGACAATGAGTGCTGCTCTCTGGAAAACCTCCCAATTACACACAGTGTGGAAACGGTAATGAGACCAACAGCTCTGTTACCATGGAGACCAGAAGCAAGATTTTTGACACCTTGGACTCATGGGCCTGCCATAGTTTTAATTTTGTTTTGTTTTTTGCGTTGCTTGTTAATTTTACAGTTAATTTGAGCCTCTGTGAGCCGGGATGGATTTGTTTTAGTATCGATGATCACATCGGATGCGTGCTACAGGTTAACCTTTAAATTAAACTGCTTTTTATGTGCTACTAGCTATGTGCAAATAGCTGTTGCATCGGAATATAATTGCAGTGCAGCAACATTTGGTTTGTAATCAAACTAAAACAGGATGAAGCAAAAAAAAAAAAAATTCCGGCAACAGACTTCGTTCCACCTGTGCAATCAAAAGCATCGGGGAGAGTTAAATTCTTGTGATCCAGAAAGCCATTATGCAAATGTTAACTCATCTGTATGTAGATATCATGTTTTTTTTTTTTTGTCATTGGAGTTACATTGAAATACCTTGAAATTTCATCCCAGGTTTCACTTTCACACAGAATAGGCAATTTCAAACCGTGTTTGCCTTGAAATAAAATCAGTTTCTTTATTGTCCACATGAATCACCCAAGCCTATTCTACCGTTGTGACAGAGAGATCTATTACAGTGGCTACAAACCAACACCTTGCACTTAAAAAAGCATCACGGCAGCTGTCTCCAGCCTTGCACCTAACCCTGATATTAGATAGTATTTTCTTGGAGCTGATTTAAAGTTACTTAAAGCTTGCATGAAATGAAAAACGCCTCCCTCCCCCCCATGATCTCATCCCAAAGGGTTCAACTATCGTTTTGATATGCCAAAAAATGTTAAATAAATGACAGTTTCACACATTTTACCATTAAAATCGTTCAGTTTTCCTAAAAAGTATACTGAGCTTTTGATATGATTTATCTTGCACCCTTGGGTGTACCTTAAATTATATGTGACAAAATGTGATCATACATTTTGAATTTAACCAGGTGCAGTAAAACCTGCAAAAAAGCTACTGAGCATCAAGAGGAACATGGAAAGGATGTATTTAGGTGTCAGTTTCCAACAACATCAACATTTTCCGCAGCTCTCTCCTGCCAAATACTGAACATACAGGGTCTGACACTTGGGTTAAAAACATGTTGTTCTTCTCCTCCCACTCTCCTTCACCGTCAGCCCTCCAACTATGCGGTGGGAGAAGAGTAATCTCCAACAATGAAGAAACGTCACTGTCAGGTTTCTTTTTTTTCTTGTTTCTTACTTTTTTCTTTTTAATGTTGAACTCTGATGTTTTAGTTCTGCATTCAACATTCTTTTACAGGTAAAAACACATCAAACTGTCTTTTTTAAAGGCAGTCAAAAGAAAAAAGAAAAAAGTAAAAGAAAAAAACAAAATAACAGCTTTTTCTTTCTCCCTCACAGGCTGCTTTTAAATTCCTCTCAGTTTGACTCAGTGTTTTTTTTAAGGCAAATTCAATGGGACATTTTATAAAATCATACTTCAATTATGAACAGAAACATTTGTCTTATTAAATTAGGTCATAAATTTCTCTAGGACCTGCATTAGTAAGCAACACATCAACCAAAATGTGTTTCCATGTGGATGTGTTTCTCTTTTTCTGTTGAAGGAAATTATTACACCTGAAGAATTTTATCTACTGAGTAAAGATTAACACTACTTTTTTTCTGGCTAAATTGCACTAACGCATTCATTTATGCACCTACAATACATCAATTAGACTGAAAGTAAAACCTGCCTGCACCTGAGCTCTCTCCGTATTTGAGATGCAAATAATGTGCACCTCCTTGTCACATAAGAGATTTCAATTTTGGAAAACGCAGGAAGACTTCACGCTTATAAATCCTTTAAATTGCTGTGCCCAGCCATCCTCTTTAGATGCATTTAAGCATTTAAACAACACTGTTTTTTTTTGTTGCTGGTGTGTCTGTATCAGTATATCATCATACCCTCAGCTGGAGCGTCTCCACCCACTGTCCTACCACCTTATACTCCGGGGTAGAGGAGTTGGTCATCTGGAACTGGAACAGGTCGTAGCGTCCTGGAGCATCGCCGTTTTTGTTAAACACAACAGAGGTGCCAGCACTGCCTGTACAGAGCGAGAGAGAGAGAGAAAATGCAGCAAAAAAAAACAAAAAAAACCAATTCAGGATAGAAAATATTACTCGCTGGTGTGACAAGGTACAGCGTCTCTCCTAACAAGAAAAAAACATGAACTCTTAACCCCTCGCTTCTCACTGTGCGCTGGCCTACTTGGACCACACAAAGCACCGCAGTGCATTTAAGTCTATTCCTCCCAGTTAGTCTCCAAACACAGTAACCTATATCTTGAACCTTTGTGATAATTACGGACAGGAAAGCAAGCTCCCTGCTGACCAATACAGCACTTCCAAGCCTGTTTCCTATGCATCACCTCAGCTGCACAAAGCCCGGCGGAGAACTACGTTTTTTACATGCAAAACAAGGTTAAATATCTGGACCCTCACATTTGCTTTTTAATATCAGAAATCCTCTGCTTTTTCAAATGCTGCACGCTTCCTCAGTAATGCAATTCTGTCACACAGCGGACAAAAACAGAAGGTATAGGGAGGATACACAGGTCAGCCAAAGCATCATACGGTCCCCATCTGCTCTCAGTGTGCAGCAGCCCGTCTCAAGCAGAGTCCTGAAGATTTCACTAATTAGCTCAGAGAGGACTTTGGACACCTAAAACATTACATATGAAAAAAAGAGTTGTTTAAATATGTATCTCTGCAAGCCCTCAGGCACGTCATTCATGACCTCACTTGCGTATTTTGACGGTGTGTGTGCTCAATTATACAGACCTAATGATTGCAATGTGTGTGCACAGCCGAGTGGTAAATGCAGATGTCAGTCAACATCAGATTTCCCTCCCAGCAGTGAATGTTGACTGGCATTAATCGGATAAAAGGTTGTACTTTTTATTTTATACATGAGGTCTGCTTTGTTGATGAGGTCATTTTTACCATCTCACAGTGCAGTGAGCATTGGAATACTACTGCTGCATTTTTACACGTCTATTCACCTTGGCACTGCACACTCCAGCTCACAAGCAGGGGTGGAGATACCATTTTTGAAATGGGACGGGGGGGAAGTCTGATGACACTTGGCATGGGAATTAAGTACTTTAATAGCTTTGGCTAAAAAAAGTGTAGAGAAAGGACCAAAGCATACGTCCAAAACACTTTTGGGAACATGTTGTCTTTTGTATCTGGAACAGAGCTTGTGGCTTTTGGATTGAAGGCCACTGCACCTTTTCCTTAGTGTTCAGCCAGAGGGGAATTTCATCTCCCTCCAGTTTTTTTCTTCCAAGGACATTTGTCATTGAACATTCTACAAAAGTTTCAGGCCAAAAGACTGTTGTAAAACAAGAAAGAGAGAGGGAGTAAGAGGGAAGCCCATTTCAGGCGACATTTTACTATAATGCTGTGGACAAGCACCCAAATTTTCCTCTCTGACTCTGTGGCACTTGTGCATTGCAAATGTCAGCGTAAAAGACTTTAAAAGACTTTCAAGGGAGAACTTTGCCAATTTTCAACTAGCTTTGTGTCATTACAATGTGAGGGGCATATGCAGTAAACAATGTTGAACCTCCCCCTCTGCTGCCCGCAGCCTGGGTCCCCAAACTAGAGCTGTTGTTTGAACAACCAATTGCATTTTCACATTTTTTTGTATGCTCCATGGAGAGTCCGATCAAGAGAAGGGCAAAAGATTTTAACAACAAAATTCTCAGTCACAATCTTCACTCTCTGTTTTTTCTGGTCATGTAGCACCAGTTTCAAAAGTATTTTTTTATTTTCTTTGAACTGCATAGAAAGCCCCGTTTTATAAAAAGACCATCTATCTGCTGGTGAAATATATTATGGTGCTGATGCTGAGCCACAAATCCCTCACTATCTGCTGCACTGCAAAGCAGGAGCACATCATGTTCCACATTAATGATACAGAAATGGCACCACCGGAGCCGTTTGACCCATCAGTCCGCTCTGTATTAAAGGTTAACGCTAATTTGTAGGTATTCATGTGTGTCGACACAGAAAATCAAGCTCGACGGCTGTTCAGAATGAATCCCAGTGTGCTTGTGAAGCCCATAGTGAAAACTGTCTCAATATGAAAACCAAACTAAAACTTAGTGGGTGGCAGTCATCGTCCTGTCACTTCTGCTTCCTCCACACAGACAGTAGACTTGTTGACACAGTGTATAAAGATGTTGACAAGGTATTGACTCATGAGCAAAAGCTGTGACAGGTTTCCCATTCTTACTCCACGCCCCGGCAAGAACATACACAAATAAACAAACACACAAAGTCATTCAGTGCAGTGACATGAGTGATTGGGCACTTGGCGCTCCTCAGCTTTAGAGCAAATAATTAAGTGGCGTTTTCTGCGCGTGCAGATGAATGGCATTAGATATTCCTTTGTATTTTCTATTGCCTGATATTTTCAAGGGAGCAAAATGGCCTGTGTAGACTCCTTAGTGGGAGCGCTGTCTAAAATGAAAGATTTATGCATTTGCATGTGGCTCTGAACTAAGACATGACAAAAGTGCACTGCTGCTGTGCTGTGCTGAGCAGTGTGGGTGGACTGGGGATCCACTGCTGTGTTTCTCGCGCATCATTATTCTCTCCTTTTTTTTTTCTGCCTCTCACTCTTCGGCTCTGTGACTCCGGCGCAGTGGGGAGATCAACAAAGGAGGCTTACACTCCTTCGCTCTCAAACATACATTAGCGGTGGCATATACACAGGATAATGTGCGTAGCTCCAGTCTAAATGCAATAAGGGGCAGTGAGATATGCCTGAGCCACAACACAACAACCTTTGCTTGCCGGTAAAAAGGTTTGAGAATATAATGGCAAGACAGGAAGAGTCAGAGGAGATAGAGAAGGGAGAGATCTTATTTTTGGCTCGGGTGAAATAAACCTCTTTGTGGTGCCACACTGAGGTAAATGTTCTCCAGAAGCTGAAAACCCAGAAAAGTCATCTCAAAGCCAGATGGTTGTTGAGATTGGACAGCAGATTGTCAATCCAATGCATGAATCTGCACTTTGTTAAGGTCTCCTTGACATCTCAGCAACTCTTCAGGAAAATGTGTATATTCTGTTTCTACTGTTCCACCTTAAATCGGAGGGCTTTTTGGTCTGCTGGAACTCTGCACTGCTGCTGCCATAGAGACCGAGAGAAATGCAGGCAGCCCTTTGGATCACTGACAGAAGTTTATTTCCACACCTTTTTGTGTGTAAGTAACTAATCGTTGGGAGTTATTTGCTCAGATAATCATGATCAATGTTTAACCAAGCCGACCAACAAAATATGCACAGGAAAAAACATTTTAATGGATTAATCTAATCTCTCAGAGATTGCCATTGCTCACAATTATGATTCTGGTAATATTCAATGTTTTTCCTTTTGAAAAATCCCAAGAAAAGACAAGATCTAGCAATGAATTTATCATATTGAGTGGTGTCCATACAGCTGAAACCTGATATATATTTACTGCCCTGTGCCGTGGTTGTCCAAAAACTATTAAAACACATAAAAAAAACTACATCAGTGCACCAAGTGACATGTCCCTTCATTATGATAAACACGCGCACAGTTGTTTATTTTCATTTGATCCGTCATACATTGCATTGCTGCTGAAACACTTACTGGTGCAGCAAATGAGTATTAATCAGCAGCACAAAAAAGTCCCAGACTAATGCATTATTTGCTCGAGTAAAGTTTGCTTGAAATCACAGTACCCTGCTATTTCAGGAAAATTTCTGAGCCAGTTTTGCAAAATTAATTACATTTTTGACCTGTTTCTAAAGAATTATGTCTTTCGATGGAGAGAACAGGCTCAGGGAAGCTGCAGATGGTTAGAGAAGTAACAAAGAACTGACAATAACAAATAATTAGATATATCGTCAGCATGGTAGACATTTTACTGGTTACTTCCACACCTTTGATTTACTAGCCTCATTCATTATTTTTGTTTAATAGGTCTTGTGCTGTTTGGTGGAAAATAACAAAGTCAATCAGAGCTTTGTAAGCAGGATTACTAATGGGGAAGTCATCCTTCTTTGCCAGAACCAAACAAACAGCTACATCCATTTAGAAAAAGTGAAATGTGTGGATGACATCAAAGCAGCTGTACAGGTTGTTGTCAGTCGCCTTAGAGAAATGCCAACTTCTGAATGCGCAAATGTCTTAGATCACTGGCAAACAAACTCCTGTTTTCATTTGAAATGATCTCGCTAGGACGGAAATGTCGCTTGCTAAAGATTGGTTTGAGCACAACAAAACAAAACAACCCCAGCTGCCAAACAGAGAGCAGCTAACATGACAGCATAAAATACATCATACAGAATACATGAAAAAGCAATTTAGTCTTAGTATGAGGCAATTTCAGTGAGTCATGAAAGCTCCTTGTTCTTTTTCAGTCATTGACTCTGTGACTCCGTACAGGTTTACTAGACTAGTTTTTTCCATGTGAAATTTATTTGTGGAAATAAGAGTCTTTAATTATCAATAACTAATCTTTATCAAGGGTTTCTCTTGTTTGAAGATCCCTTCTTATTTGGTTCTCTTCCTTCACTCATACTCCAGAGCGGCTGTCGTTAATAGCAGTTGCCATTAAATGTTAAGTATCTTCAACAAGACTTTCTGCACAGGACTGAATAATGTAGAGATTCCTGTACTTGAAGACCCATAATATATCATATTGGCATAAAATATTTCAAAGATCCAGAAAATGTTGTTGTGCTCTGGGCTATGAATGAAACTGAATGTAAATTCAAATTGCAGCCTGCCTAATGCATAAAACAGAGCAGGTGGTTGGTCTGAAACTGGGATGACTCTGCCTCTCATGTCCACAGTTTGGTTTTTCTCTAAGTTATGTTTCAAATTGGTTTGGACACAGCAGCACTGAGTAAAATATTGGAGTATAGTGGGAGTGGTTCAATATTTTAAGAAATACACGTATCTGCTGTCTTCCGAGAGTTAGATGATTGATGCCATAGAGACAGGCCACATCACTTATTCTTTTGAAGTCTCATGAGCTCATTGCACAGACTCCTCCGACTCCAGCCTGTCAGGGTTGGCTATGTTTCGAGCTTAATGCCATCATTAATGTGGTGCTGCTAGCCTGCTAAGATGTGTATACTTTGGGAAAATTTGACATGGACCTCAAATTTAAAGTGATTGTTAGATATTTTAGAAATGCACTTAATTGCCTTTTATTGCTGAGAGTTGGTGGGTGGGGGTGGGGGTGGGGGGGGTGTTGCACCACTGTCACAGCTGTAAATAGCTGTAAATATTTTGCTGGTGCCAGGAGAACAGGCTTAGCATAGCACAAAGACTGGAAACAGGGGGGGACACAGCTAGTCTGGCTCTATTCAAAGGTTAAAATGTCTGAATTGTAAAAATGTCAGTGTGCTAGTCTTTTGCACTTTTCTTGCTCTGGTTAAATAAAGTTACATAACACATGAATTAGTGAGCTTTATTACCCCATTTTCATTTTTTATACTGGACAGAACTATCAGCTGCTGGTTGTAGCTCGTTATTTAGTGCACACACAGTGGAGGGGTAGCAATCTTATCTCTTGCTCTCAGCAAGAAAACAAAATAACATTTTTCTCATAATGTTGAATTATTCCTTTAGCTAATGTAGTGGAGCCAGTGGACTCATTAAAGTGAATACAAACTTGACATTATTGTTTTACCTCATTATATTTATAGATGGTTTATCATTAAGTGTACTTTTTATTCATATATAAAGGTCTAATCTAGAGTTAAACTATTATATCCATAATATGTATTAACAGGAACATTTAAATTGCTAACTACAGTCTATATAATAAAAATATCCTCTTAAACTCTTCCTAAAGTCATTCTTTAAGCAATTTTACTGTTCTTATCAACACATTCTCTGAGTTTTAAAAGTCCAGACTTGTCTCTCACCGTTGAAACTTGTGTTGCGTATGTACTTGAGCAGAGTCTTTCCTTCTGCAGACTCCATCTGTGGACAAACGCCAGGATGATCAGGACATAAGTCCTTCTGCATGTTGTGGAGAGCGTGGGCCATGGCGTACACTGCGTCAATCACAAACTGCACCTTCCCTTCCTGCTCGTACTTGGAGTCTATCCCAATGCGCTCCTGGCCTGAGGGAAGAAGAGGAAAAGAAGGACTTACAGCCAAATGCATCATAAACCATTAGACATTACATCCTCTCAGCACTGCCTGCCATCTGAAGCCTCAATTTTTATTCCTCCATTTTCCATTTGCTGCCATTTACTTTAGTTTTTCTTTTGTAGGAATTACACCTAAAGGTACAATGTGGCAAAGGGAATAAGAAGACACACTTAATTCCAAAAAGGAAAAATATCCAGCTGAGCTGTGAGACAAAGTGTTTGTGACAAACACAGGAGACACAGATTGAATTACTGCGGCGTATCTTAAAGTAACAGACCTCACTTGTCCCATCTGCAAGGTGATGAAAATCACCATGAACTTTAGTAACATGCTCCTCTACAATGGCTCCCTGCACGTTTATGTCCTCTCTCAGTGTACTGCCCTTTCACTATAGGCTGCTGTAAAGCATTTGCCTCATGCTGCTGACACACCGTTTGAATATGAAATGTAAAAGCTCTGCTGGATTTCTGTTTTTTTAAAAATTGAATTAGCTATTTTATGCTCCTGGCAGATGAAATGGCACACTTCAAAGAGTGAATGTAAATTATAACGGCAAAAACACTGGTATTACTTTTAATCATCATCATCATCTTGATCATCATAATTTTAATATTCAAGCTTCCAGTAAACAAAGAGGCATCATCAAGAAAAACACAGAACATCGACCGAAATTTGTCTCCTCGGTGATAGCTGCTCATAGTTTACATGCAGAGCTCAGCGGAGCGGCAGATGATGTTAATAAGACGCATATAAGAATGTGGGAGACTTGCATAAACGGAAGGAGGTCAAAAGCAATCTGTGGTGACATTTCAGCCCATTTCTTCTGACTTAACATACATTCCAGCCCACATATAACCTTTCTGCTTTTCAGAACTCTGCACATGGTGCTAGACGGACAGTCTCTGAATTCAAAGCTTCAAATAGCTCAGCTTGAGGTATTAAAAAAGAAAAGAGAGAGAGAGAGAGTATAGAGGCGGTTGTAGAGACGTTTTTAGTTGAGTTGAGGAGAGGATAAAAGACATTTATAGTCATTTTACACAGGGTTTGTGGGGCTCACTAAGTGGACGAGCATCTTCTGTCTTTGACGCATGATAAAAGACGGCAAACAGGAGATTATCAAGCAAATGAAATCCTCAAGCAAACAGCAATTTGTGTCACACTGCCACTACCGTCATCACATATGCAAGCAAAATTAATACAGCATCCCACATCACAGGCATCGTCCTCATAGATAATGAATGCAGCGCAATGCCTGTCACAATGTTGGCAGGCCCGTGTTTTAGGTAATGCAAGCCTGCATCACTGTTAGCGGTGTTACCACAAAAATGCAAATAAAAAATGGGGGCATGAACAGTATTCACTTAGCTTGCTGTCATTTTTTACTGTAATTTCCAGCCTAAATTAAATCTATTCTGGCTCGGTGCATTTAGTACACACGGCACGACTCTGCTGAGCTGTCAAGGTGAATGGGTTAGGCAGAAAAGAGGGAATATGGAATTTAAGAGTTACAGGACATTAGCCACAGGAGCAGACAGTCTGTATCTGTAGTATGAATGAGACACGTGGTGCATTATTATTCTAATAATAAACTCTGGCTGTCCTGCACCCGCTGGGTAGAAACACCTGGTGTTAGACTTTCTGGCTGCACTGCAGACATGAGGGGTTGGATTAAAACCCCAACAGTCTATCTGCAGCCTCTGACGCGAACAAAAGGTCAAGTTCACATCAGCCTGACATGGACAGTGAAAATATGAGCCATCTATTCATGTAATACAGAAATGTTGCAGTTTTGTTCATGTCAATACGCGTGTACCTGTGCATTTACGGCTGGTATCCTCTCTCTTTGAGGCACTGAGGAGCCTGCAGTCAAAGTTTTCCTCCCAAAACTCTGCGAACCACACGTTCCTGCGATTGTTCTCCAGGGTGAGCCCAGTAAAGTATTCATCAAACCCTGGGAATAGAAGAAAGAGGAGGATGGCTCAGTTCCGGACCAATTATCAACCAATTCAAACCTGGAGGAAATGAAGCGAAACTTGTGCAGCAGTGTGGTGGTGGTGGTGGCTGTGGTGGTGGTGGTGCTGGCTGCTAGGTGTTGGAATCACACCAGCAAGCACTAGCCTACTTCATCAAAATTTGACCACAAGGTTCCTCTTCCTCTCAAGCCCCATGGAACTTTAATCACTTCTTTCATCTAGGAAATTACATTAATTAAAAAACAGGATGCATAATAAATAACCAAGAGATTGTAAGCGGTGCAGCAGCCTGGTGCCGGAGGCTGCGAGGTCCTGCAGGTGCTAAACAGGTTTTCTCCATTTCATAAAATCTATTACAATAGAGATGGACGGAGAGCATGATGTATTAGCTTAATGCCAATTTCAATAGGGCTTAGGTGCCTGTATAAAGTATTACCTTGAAGACGGATAACATGCTGCAACAAAGAAAAAAAGAAACCCCTTAGGTGAAAATTTGTTCTCTTGTTTGTGCCACTTTACCACCCAATGTGGGTCAGGAAACTGAGCTGGGAAAAAACTACACAGCAAGATTAATGTTGCAATGTTCTTTTTTACCTTTTGTTAGAGAAACACAATTTTCTGCCTTGAGAATAATCTGAATTTTCATATTTTCCAAGTTGCTGTCTGCCTGTGTATCCACTCTTTGTTATCCAGTCATATCAGCTGAGTCGTGGGTAGAGGTGATAATGGCTAACCAGAGCTGAATGACTCAGCTGATTTTCTTTTCAAAAGACCATCAATGATGCATGGTGGATTAATAATATTCTTGCTGTCTCCAGAGTGAACATTTGTCCTGGCTAGACCTCCCCTAATTAAGGAAAGCTTCATAAAACTCAGACTTTCAAATTTCCTCGACTGTCATGATGAGTGGTTATTAGATAATACATGCAGAGAATATTCTATTTCAGTGGCGAATTTATGTCCTTCCTGGAAAATGCAGCGGTATAATTTCCTCATTTGCCTTCTTTTTCTTGTGGGTGGATTTATTTAAGCTACAGTTTTAAAGAGAAATCCACCCTGGAGCACTTAAAACAGCAGTAATGGTATGTTTTTTTTTTGGAGTGTGATGATAGAAATTGTTGGAATGATCAAAAACCTCTGATGCTTAATAATGAAAATTAAATTAAAGCTTATTCTCAAACCGATCACTTTCAGTCCCTTTCAACAGTGATCCAGCAGAGATACCAGTTTCTCCAGAGACAGCATGCAGAGATTTTTCTGTTTTTAAAGCAAATAAGAAAAAACGATGTATATATGTGTGGCAATGACAGACACAGTTTTCATTATTGATTTTAATATCCAAAGCAGCTGCTTTGTCCAAAATGACCTTGGTCTGGTTGTGTACAAACCGAGGCCAAACACAACAACAAGGTCACGCTCTTCTTAAGAGGATTGCTGCAGGTTATCTACAGCAAATTGTGGGTACATAAAAAAGATAGATGGTACTGTGTCATCAAAAAGTATCTCTGAGAGAGCACTAAATGTCAGAGATGTTTATTTTTCTAAAGATGTTAAGTGTTTTGAGGGTGCAGATTTACAGAGGCCTTGTTTTAAGTGAATGAATTATTTAAAAACTATGTTTTAAAAAAAGAAGCATTGTGGATTTAAAGTTTATTTCTTGAGGCTATAAATGTAAAGTTCTTGGTAAATGTGTTTTTATGGAGGCATTTTACCAGTTATGAATTCTTAAATATATTCCAAATGTGTTATTTATGTGATTTAATTACAGCTCTTATTGCCTCTCTTTTATTGAATCCACTAAAGCCGCTCTTTCTTTTTTCTGTTTATCTTAGCTTTTATAATGTAAGACATTTGCACCTTGTAGAAAAGGTTTTATGGTGTTTTTAAGGTAAAGTGTCTGTAAAATAAACTACATTAAATAGGTACATTCTGGATCAAGACAACTCCCAATGCCTCGCTGCCAGTTTGGGAACACTGACTGACCTGAGATCACCAGACTGTTTATACACTCCATCTTTGTAAAAGTCCCCCACTGGCTGGTAATTGTGTTGATAAATGAGGTTTGGTGTCTCACGCATTTTATTAACTCGTTTAAAAAAAAAACAAAACCTACCTCATACCTACCTTATGTAAATGTTCTTTGTAATTTGTACTATTTTAGGGGCCTGCAAGCCAGAAGCCAAAACACCTCAATAACATTCTTCTTCATACTGCATGTGATGATGAGTTTATGACCTTTTTGAATGCTTGCATGAAAATATTTAGAAATGTATTGATCTGAAAGCTTTCAACAATAATTCTTATACTAAAAAGAAGCTAAATGACTTTACATGAAAGGTTTGCTCAAAGCAATGAACCTACAGAGAATTATCACCCGACTCATTGTTCTCTCTAAACTCCAAGGAGAATTTGAGTGTCTCTTAGCTAATTATCCAGTTCATAGCCTGAAAATGCACTGCTCTGGTTCGGTCTCACCCAAAAAAACAACAACAAACAAAGCAGCTATAATCAATATGTCCAAAATAATAATGGAAATGTCTACTTGACCCAACCCAGAGCATAAAGGAGACTTAATTTTACATTTATGTTAACCATGTTTATGATTACCAGCTAGTCAGAGATATGACTCCTCATGAATACGTTATTCTCTGACTGCTGGATGTGTAAATGGGCATCTATTTGCTAACAAGTCTGTCATATTAACTTAAAATATGCCTGTGCTTGTTTCACTGCCTGCAACTTTTCATTTTTTTCTTGTCTGTAAGTAATTACACACACAATTAGGCAAAAAGAAAACCTTTAAAAGGCAATTACTCACAACAAAACCGTACAATGGAAAGCAATACCTTAACATAACATGTTGTGAAGCTTGCAGTGAGTGTCTTTGTGTGTGCATACCTTCAATGGAGGAGCGTTTGGGCAGTATAGTGACTGCTCCCACCGCCACATCTTCGAGCTGGTGGATTGGGCTGCTCTTGGCACCCCAGCTGTCAGATCCAATCCACAGGAAATGGCCCACCTGATTGGCCCTCTTGGTGGCATTGAGAACTCCCCTGCAAGGACATTTGTGTGTAAATTTGGAGAGAGCACAAGAGGTGTGTGCCATTACACAGAGCCACAGCTAGCTTTAAGGAGTTGTTTGGACATTACAGCTTATGGTCATGGTGAATTTCTGCAGCTTATTCCATTAAAGGCGGAAAAGGAAGAGAAACTATTGTTATTTTGTGCAAACTGGCACACAGTGTGTTGTTGTGCCACTTTGACTGAAGATGATATTTTTATCTTTTATTAAAAGGTGACAGAGGGAGTTACAGTCATTAATGTTCATGTCTCCCTCTCATCTTGTCTTTTTGTTTACATTTTACTAATACATCTATTCCGGGATTATTCATTCTGAATTTACAGATACTTAATATTTGATTATGTTTTTTTTTACAACATTCCCCATGGACCCATTGTAAATGAAACAACATCTCTGTTGCTTTGTTGTGATCTGTATTTCCACTTCTCCTCAGAGGCGTGCTTGTGTTTGTGTTGTTGAAGGTATGTTTGTGTAGTAGCATTGTAAATCCATGCCTCTAGCCTGTCTTCAGGAGCTGCTGCTCAGAGATTAAAGACCTCAGCTAGTCATCAACGCGCCTGAGCAACATGGATGATGCCAGAATGAGCTGTGCTCCTTACCGTATGTCTTCTTCACTGGCAAAGATGATGACTGCCCGCGAGTGCTGCGTTTCCAGCAGCTGTTGGATAGCTTTGTCATAATCCTCCAGCTTGGGGTTGTGGGGAATTTTCAGAGACTGGGCGATGCAGATTCCACCTTTTCATAGGAAAGGAGTAAAAAAATGATGAGGCTTCTTGGATGATCTCACCCATTCACTCATTCTCACACAAAGATGCATGCACACACAAAACCCTGGGGTCATTATAGCTGCTTTTTTTTCTGTGGAAATGAAAAAAAAAAATCTAAATACAATAGTGAGATCTTGATGAAGCTGTCACGCTTGCTGTAGAGTCTAAATGATAAGCCCTACAGTGTAAACAGCTACATTTTGGCCATGATGTGAAAACCACAGCAGCATGCAGTATAACTGTGTCTGCACTCTGACTGAGCATTTCACAGACTGAGACATTTTCCAAACACATCTGCTGTAAAAAATTCACTGGACCACTTCAATGTGAGAAATAAAACTGCAGATTTTAAAACCCAACAGCTTGCCATTGACATTTAAATCTCAGCCATTATCAAACATGTCTTGTTGGACCCTTAACCAATCAGATAACGCAGCTGGCAATAACAAACAAAGAGGATATTATTACGGACAATAAATCTTTGTCAGACAGGTCACCACTAATGAGTTTGTACAGGATGAAGTGTACTGATTGCTTCCGTTATGTTGCTAAATAGTTGCCAGATATTTGGCACAATATATTATTATAACTGGCTTGCGGCAGTTTGCAAGATATTGTTGTCTTCTGGGTTACATTCAACAGCTCATTATCTTGCGCAGGATCGAAATTACATCTTTCATAAAAAATATAATAAAGAGTTTTGCCTCACTCTCTTGTGGTAATTATAGGTGTGGAGGACAAGCTAACCTTTGAGTCACTGTGGATAAACAGATTATCACCTAAGCACTAGAAACCTTTAACTACTGTAGGCCTAAACTTGAGGCAGCAGCCTATGTCCTGAGTCAACAGTAAAGCTCTACCCAAACCAATTAAAATTTTCTCCCACTCAAGCATTTTAATAGCTTACCCAATAACCTTTCAGTTTGAGTTTCCCTGAGCAGACAGAGAAATGGAAGGAATCTCCTAATTGCCAGTCTCCTCAGGCTCATTACTTTGATACTAACAGCTTTTAGATGGCAGATCACACATCTCCAGTTGCGGTTTACTGTGGCATTCAAAAGCAGAAGATAGAAAAATGACAACTGCTGAACCTCCTCTTTACTTTTATTTTTTTCTGGTATCAGCAGGCAGAATTAGAAGTGTTTTTCTATGTTAAAAAAAAAAAAACACCCCGAATGTGTCAAAAGACCTCTGGTGAGACTGCCGTTATCCTTTCTAAGTGGACTAAACATAGAAATGGAGATCCCGCAAATGGCCTGGCTGTTGCTCAAGGGTTTGTGGTATCCTGTTAAAATGTAACGTGCTTGGTGTCATTTGTGCAGAGCAGCCAGTGCTGCAGGTCTCTAAGGAATGACACTAAAGCTCTGTTTCAGCACAGAGATTTCAGCTGATTTCAGCCAGAAAGCCCACGGTGTGACACACTGCCAGGTTTCTGTTTTAAAGAGAACTCTGGCACTGTATAATATCTGATTTAGGGGTATTAGCGGCACCTTTCTGTTCCAGGTTTCGCACACACCTTAATCCCAAAGCGGTAAAAAAAAAAAAAAAAAAAAAAAGGGAAAAAAGTCCTCAATTTTGCTGAGAATTTAAGTCTCATGAAAATGCATTAACTTCTGTTATGAACAAAAAACTCTGCAGGCCTGTGTGTGTGTGTTTTTCTGTGATGGTGAAACAGTCTTGAACAGAGATTTATTACAGGTCACAACAGTCAATAATACAGACAGAGACCACAGGAGCCACTGATGAAGATAAGAAGCTTTTGGAGCAGATCCCATCTTCAGAGAGAGCCAAAGAGAGAGAGCAAGAGACACAGTGAGAGAGAGAGAGAGAGCTCCGAGTAAAACATGCTGCGGTCTTAAGACCCACAGGCTAAATTATTGAATGCCTGCAGATAACCTCATCCGTCAGTCCATCAGGTGGTCGGTCAGTCAGTTAGTCAGAGAGGTAGGCATGATGGGAATATAAGTATTGTATCTGCACTTCAAGAGTACGGTGCTGTGGGTCGGACCGCCTTCACCTGTCACTGAAAGGCATTGTGCGGACTTGAAAGAGTCCTCAACTCAAACAGTGGGTTTAAAGCAGAGCCGCGTGTCTGTCTCGACTGGAGATGTGTGATGTGAGAAAGATGAATGTCAGGCAGGGAAAAAAAGAGTGTTTTACTCCAACTCCTTGAAGTCTTATCCAAGAAATAGGATTGTCTGGCAATACTGTTCTGGCTGCCACTTAAGGTGCCATTATACTCAGTTGGTGATTTGTCCGTATTTAACAAGCAGGGACTTTAGCAAAAACTCTACCTAACTTAATTCAAAACCTGTGGTGAAAACTACATCTGCAGCCCCCTGAAGTATTTTGTTTCGGGGCTGTTTTTAGCATCACAGACCCCACTGAATGGTTTAAGAAACATTATATGAATATTTAATGAATACCAAAGGCAGTGGTGTGTCTCTATGATCCTCTTGCTCTTTCAAGGCTCCATGTTGCTACTTGTCACTTTGATCATGAAGGTGAAACTGCTCTATAGAGCACATAGGCTCTGACAAGATGTCGAGAAGTGTACTTGAAATGGATGGTAAAGATTTTACAGATAAAAGATTGAACTGAAAGACGAGCAGGACTGAGAGAAAAAAAATTACAATAACAAAATCCACCACCGCAGACAGTGTCATGGATTTATCAATACACGGCACTGATAATTCAGAGCCGTGGTTGGACTGAAGATTCTAACTCGCACCAACCTCAGTCAGATGAAGAATAATTGAGCCAGGCAGACTAACATATTCAACCGAGCAAACCGTTCTGCCTCTGCACTCTCTTTGCCACTTGTGGATGGAGAGGAAGGATGGCAGGTTAACAAGGGGGATAGCAGCTCCTTTCAAATTGTCTATTGCTCGTACATACTTCATCAGAACCGCTTTTGCGATGGCAAACACCTATGGAAACACCTTCCTTTTTTCCCCTCTCTGATGGATGGCAATTTTTGTGTGAACAACTGAGCGCAACACTGTAAATGTCTCCCAGGAGAGACTGGGCGAAAATGGGCACCGTTAACCCCAAATTTAAATGATTTCAGCTATAAAAACTTTTAGCCAACGATGTAGTGACTCACAAACTGGGGTGTTTTGGGCTTTTCAGGGCTTTTACAGTCAGTGAGAAGACTGTTTTGGAAAAAAGAGAAAAGTTGGTCTCGAATATTTCCAAATACTCAAGGTGCTGTACTCCTGATTTGTGAGCTGATTTGTATCTCTGACAGTTTTTACTGCACTTTATTAATACACCTCTGATCTCACAACATAATATGAAAACTATATGCAGCGTGACTCCCTACCCTCTGCTCCACGTTTGATGAATATATCAAAGACAGCTTAATGATCATGATGGCCAAATTCATCAGGCTCTTGGAAGTTCTCTGCTTATCTGTCTGAGTGCCATAGGTCATGCACTGCATTAACTACTTCAATTATTCATCTTCAATGCCCTCGGTTCTGAAAATGCACTCCAGGGCGAGGAATCCAGCTTTGCCATTTTGCTTAGTGAAATACAAATCCCTTTAAATTAGAGGCTCTTGATGGATTCGACCCCCCCTGCCCGTCGACTCAAAACCCTCCAAAGGCAAACCTCCAGGGGATCCATAATGCTGCAATTATATTTATCACCTTGACAGTCACAAGGCCGACTCTGCTCCCTTCAGAGTCCCGTCTGCCCCCCCCCGAACACATGGGAGCACATCAAAATGGGCTGACATGCTGCTGACATTCATATTCCACATCAGTGTGCCTTTCCACTGCCAGTCCTTGACTTGGCAATGTCAAAGGGTCGTGCAGAAGTACTATGCCCTACTTAATGCTATTTGTAGATGCTATTGCTATTGCTATTATTAATGCTATTTGATGTATTTGCATCAGGTATTTGTAAATGCATCATTTCCCTTGTCCTCTCTTGCTACTTAATATAAGAGTTAAATCTACTAGTGTATTTGTTCCCCTTCACTGCATCGCATAGATCCAAGAAAGCATTACATTGGCAACTTGCTGCAATCAATTCCACAGTGATACTTTGTGGGTGGTTTTCCTCAAACGCGAGTCTTTTTATCAAATGGGCAAAGCAAACTCCAGCGCTCTGGCCCGAGTCCAGACAGACACAGAAAAATACATACAAGATTAATCTCTGCCAACTTCACCTGGAGCCAGGATGAAGGTGCACAATGGAACAGTGCCTAAACCGAGGAGAGGAGCAGAGCAGGAAAAAAGAAAGTGAAGAAAAAACAGAGGAGATCAATACGGGCTGACCATCACTCCATTCTCTGCTTGAGGTAATGGGCAGCCATATTGCATTAGTCCGCTAGATGGTTCATCTTGAAGTGGTGAAGCGAGAATTCTACTAATGCATCTGACATTTTACTGCAACCAAACAGGGCAGCCACAAAAAAGCGTCTCAAGGCCTCAATGATCAACTTGCACTGTTGGTGAAACATCCACCCAGCGATGTTGCTGTTGTTCTGCACTTTAGTAATTTCTTGAAAATGATGTGTGTATAATATATCTACTCACAACACACTTAAAGTATTTCCCGACTATACTATTTTCATAATCTCTGAGATGTTTTGCCTCACAGGGCATTCAATCAATTCCAGGCAATCCACGTGCAGTACTGGTTGCTTTAAATGAATACTGGGAAAGAACAGATATGCTATTACATAATGTGTTTATTAAAGATAAGATGCCTTTGCTACCGGAGGCTTTTCTTTGGAGGGAATAATTCCCATTTGTATATGAATGCAAAATATTGCAGAGCGACTGCAGCTCAGCGGCAACAGAATGAGTCAACAACAACAATGGCTTATAATTTCATACTCCTTGTGTTGCTGTTCAAAAGTCATAATAGTATCAGTGTGTTTACCGGCTCTTTGCAAGAGAATTAAAGAAACATCAGTACGAATTGCATCAGGAGAAAAACAGCGGAAAGAAACTGTGTTTATCCCAGGATAAGAAGAAATGAAACTTCAAAATAAGCGTTGAAATCAAGACTCAGTGGTTAGCACCGTCACCTCAAAACAAGATGGTCCCAGGTTCGATACCAAGCTGCGGCAGGGCCTTTCTGCTTGGAGTTTGCATGTTCTTTTCATGCTTGTCTGAGTTTAATTAGGGTGCTCTGGTTTGCCCACCACCTCAAGCATGTACACATGAGTAAAAACCCCTCCTGTCAGTGACCTCGACCGCAGCACTGGCTTAGAGCTGGAGCTGGTCCCTGAGTGCCGGATGGTGGCTGCCCACTGCTCCTCATGGACAGATAAAAGGCACAGAACCAGGTTCACAGAGTTTGACAAAATATAAATTCTTTTGACTTCTTTTCACATGGCTCTTTCTCATTCTCTCGGTTGATGCAAATTACATAGCTACAAACAGCTTTCTAATGTTTTAATGAGTGATCACCATTGGACACGAATGCACACGCATAAAATATTTATGCATGCTGAACTTCTGATCGGTGCCTGTGGGATATCATTAGCTTTTCTCATTTTGGAGGTTTTCGTACATTAATCTATTAAAGGAGACAAAGATCTCTCCCTGCAGATCTACAGGAAATGGATTGAAATCCACATTCAGGTCAGAAGCAGAAAAACTTATTCCTGTTGTCAGAAGTTGCATGGATGTGCTGTCATTTATTATGTGAGGGTAATTTTTCCAGTCCAGCTAACATTTCTCTTAGAGTATTTTTTTGGCTGGAAAAGGGATTGAATTCAGCACAGAGCTGCTGCTGCCACCTCTTGTACATTAAAAATACTCATGCAGTCATAGTCAGTCAGTTCATACTGACTGTACTGCACTGCAAAAATGTATTATTGGACTGATTTTGCAGAAATGCATAAGCACCGAGTGGAATGCCGTCACTGTACTTTATAGCTCAACAGCAAAGCCAACCATGTGATTTGACAAAGATAGACAACCCATTGTCCTGTATGTTAACTAGAGCTGCAAAATGTATCAAATAATGAACACAACCATGATTTTAACATCAAACAGTTATGTGACGATGGTTGTAATTTTAGCATTACTGTTGTCTGTACATAAAAACTCCACTGTTTATCAAGCCAAGCGCTTCCTCAACTAACATCCATGACAGAGACGATTTACAGTGTTCACTGTAGGTAAAAGCTGTGCTCCGTTGTTTCATTCAGGATAAAATGTTTCAGCACAATTTTATTTCTATTTTTCTTTTTGGACATTTACTGGGAGTAAAGACCAGTCTTATTTTGATGCAAAGATTTTTAGATTAGCAGGAACGAAGCACAAGATGAAAGAGAAAGCAGTTTTTTATGTTTATTCAAATCTGAAGTGCAGTAAAACTAGTCATGCATCAATGATTCATCCTGATCAATAATCATGACCTAAATATTGATTGAAATAATTGTGGACATCATTTCAGCCTGAATCGTGCAGGTCTTATAGCAACTGAGCATCTCCGTCCACTGAGTCACATGTTCACATGTTCCACCACATGCCAACAACAGCACGACTGTGGAAAGAGCAGGTGAGTCAAGCATGAGCACAATTTTTCAGCCCAGTTACACGCAAACCCACAATAACTTGAATGAAAATATCAGCTGTAAGTACTCTTTAAGATCCTCTTTTTAACTGCTAAAAAACCCAAACGCAAACTTGACTACTGAGCTGTTTAACAATCATCATTAATGTTAGATTACAGGACACAACAAACAAGACTGTTTCTAATAGCTTGTTTTTCGTGACCGTTCAACGGCTCGTCTCTCTCTGTTTAATCATACGGTTTCTGAGAGAAATGTCTAGAGACATTCACCAAAGAAGGCCGGCTTCTTCTCTATAAAGTCTAAATATTTAAAACCCTTCTGCTTCATACGCACAACCAGACCAGAGTGGTTTGAACTGACTAACCACAGAGCTGACTGACTATCATTACCAGCTCTGCACTCTCACTAGCAGGGATGAGAAAAATGAGGTTGAGTGAAACAGAACCAGGCAGAGTGTAAAACAAATCTCGTGTCCTCCAAATGACCAGTTGCCAGACCATTCGCTCTTCTCTCTGTTGGTTAAAGAGAACATGTTACACATTTTCAGACAATTCCCCTTCTGACTGTGCGTGCTGCAAGAAGCTAACAGGTTTACATTTATAAAACAGCGGGTACAGGCAATGCTTATCATTGTGACGTGACATCTCCTCTTCAAGCTGTGTCTCTTTCCATTTCCAGTAACATACAACAACTCACCGGGGAACCAAAGCAGAAGTTGCCAAACAGATCAATAATTCATCCATCCAAAACAGGTTTTTACAACGAATTGCAAATTCAAAACTGTTCATCCTCTGGTGAAAAAAATACATGTTTAAAACATAGAAACAAACAAACAAACAAACAAACAAAAAAACTTAAATCCTGTTTCTGGTCAACTTTCTTTACCTGCTTCTTTGGAGAGTTGTGTGAAGGCCTCCACTCCTTTCTCTCCATAGCTTCCCTCTGAGGCGATGGTGGAGACGTAAGTCCAGCCCAGGGCTCTGATTATGTCCACCATGGCCTGGGCCTGGAATGAGTCCGGGGGCACCACTCGTGAGAAGAAGTCATAGCGCCTGTCGTCACTTAACTCCGGGGCTGTTGACGCATAACTGATCTGCGGGATCTTGAAGAGAAGAGGTAGGGTCGGAGAGATGAAGGACATGTTTATTAATGTATTGGTGCTATTCTGGTGCAGCATCATAGGTGGTTACTATAGCTACTACTTAGAAAATTTGCATTTTTAAATGGTTTACTCTGAGGCAGGGAATTTCTGCACAATATGTTGTCAGTTTAGAGCTCAAATTTAATTTTAAAAAAGTGTCCATGGCTTGAATGCTGCTTTTTTTCTCTCTTTTCACAGTGCCATGTGCCATGTGTGATAGATACAAAAATAACAACACTTGTCAGGGTCAGCTATGTTCTGAGCTTAAAGAAAAATACATTTTAGAAAATATACTTCTTTGCTTTTTTGCTGAGAGTTTGAAGAGAAGATTGAAAACACTCGATTCAGCGTCTTGCAAAGAAAAGGTCCAGCACATGACCCCGTTTTAAACCAGTGCCTGGTTTTTAAAGTTTAACAAACAAGATACGCTGTATCAACAAATGAACTTTGGAGGTGGCTAGCAGGCAGATTTTCGTTTCTTATTTTTTATTTATTTTGGCAATGTTAAGCTAGCTGTTCCCCCAGTTTTCAGCCTCTGTGTCAAACCAAGTTCTTTTGCTGCTGGCTGTAACTCTATATTGAACATACGGACATAAAAGTGATATCAATCTTCCCATCTTACCCTTGTCAACAAAGCGAGTTGCTGTACTTCCCAAAATATCCAGCTATCCCTTCATTGCTAACATCACCTCACTTCACAGTGGACTGTGCTAACATTTGCATATTCGTGTCATGAAAAATGACAACATTCCCATGGGTACCCATCCATATGTACCATATTTGTCTCATTATTAATAAACTGTGAGTGTGAAAAGCAGATGCTGACATACATCACTTGCTTGTCGTCGTCTGCTCACACAGGCACATGAATGCTGGGGTTGACGAAAAAAGCTTGCAAAACAAATGAGCCATACATTTTTAATATGTGTCATATTATCTTGGCAATTGATCATCCAAGAATATATTCCTAATATATAAAGGAATATTATACATATTCTATACTGGGTGTGTTAGTGAGCAACCTGCAGTGCTGTCACTGTGTTCTCTTTACATATCATTGAGGACTTGCAGAAAGTCTTTGCAGCACTTTTTATGAACTAGTAGCACAGCTATGGAAGCACTCACACTTCCCTGTTGATGAGGCCTCAGGCTGCCTCCAACATCCCACAACAAATCCAAATATAAAACTTACAGAATTCAATATCTGTTTTACTTTTGTCTCTTCCAATCCATCCTTTCTTTGGCCTTGGCTAACAGCAAAGCCAGGCACACATGGCATGTGAAATGAACTCTGATATACTGTGATATGGTCCATGTTGGTCTGACAAGTTAACATCAGCTTGAGACATAATGAAACATTGAAAAATATCATAAATACAACATATTTTTGACATAAACTCATCAAAAACAAAAAAGCACATCATCCAAAATTTTTTACTCGAAGTCCCCCTGCCAGCCTTTTTTGGAGCTTTCAATCTCATCTCAGGGTCTTTCTCAGTATGTGGGTTTTGCTGAAATTACATCATGTGGCCTAAGTGTAGAAATTACATCACAAAGTGACAAAACAGCTTACGTTCCACCGAAAGACTTGAGCTTTTATCTGCACCTTAAAATCTGGCTTTCAAGTCTTTAAACAAAGGTGTCATCATGTGACCAAAGTGACACATACCTGAGTCAAAAGATATATAGCTAATAAGAGCACCTTAAATTAAGATTTTATTATTTTTTAATATTATTATTATTGTCAACATATTGCGTCAACTCCAAAATTCCCTTGATTTATATAACCTTTTGTTGGGAATTTAAATGGAGATTGCATCTCCTAATTAAAACTTAATTACCACAGTAAACCTACAACTGACCCATACTTCCGACTGCATAAGGAATATGTAAATAAATAACAAAAAATCTCTTTTTTCTTTACTTTTTAGTCTGAATACACATACACTTGTTCAAAACAGACTTGAAAGCAGATCAACCTACTTGACTGCTTTCACATTTTTCACATGAGCTCTAGAAGTAATAAATCTTCAGAGACAGTATAAAGACCATCAGACGATGAAGGAGTCCGGTGTATGGATGTTCACAATGACGCCTGATTAAGTCCTTAACATGTCATCAGCAACTGCAATTGAGGTTTTCGAAAAACTGCAATTGCATGCCTGGGATCAAAATTGTTACATCCTAGACAGGTGGATGCACAGGCGGGTGTAGAAGTCATTTTCTCTTGAACCTTGTGCAGAACCTCATCACACAGTCTAATCTGAGCACTGTATGAATGCCATCCATTTCTGTTAGAGTGATCAAAAGGAGTCGGACACTGGGGAAACACAGGAATGAGGACACAGCAGCTCGCTGATGGAATTGCTTCAACTCACAGAGTGTGAGTTATAGCTTTGACCCACAACTCAAAGGGGGTCAACCGCACAAAGCTGACAAATTGAGGAGCAGAGGAAGAGGTCAAGCACAAGACAACTCAATATATTTCAAGTCACCCCCCCCCCCAAAAAAAATACAGACTACAGAAACAGCAAACACAACATCTGTGATAAAATTAGGCAAATTTGCAGATAGGAGCGCTGCTGCGGCAGAGTAACATTTTAAATCACTTTGGGCTTGTCTAAATTAAGTGTACTAGGTCAAAAAGGGAATACGTCAAAGTAATGGAAAGACACAGCAGCAGTGATTTGCATTTAAAAAGACTCTTTTCCGAGAGCGAAGCACCTAAAATGAACATTCCATGGGTGATGTATCTTAACAGAGCTTCTGAGGTAATATTGCGGAGTCAAAAGGTGTTATAGGTCTGTTGAATCAAGCCTCCGTCTTTACCCGACCAAGATAGAAAGCTGTTCGAGCTTTTGCCTCTCTGGAGCTCTTTGCTGCAGGGAACCATTAAAGATACCAATGTCTTTTCAGTTCCTACCAGGCTTCTACTTTGTTGATATAATTTCTCTGCTCATTATTCCCCAGGAATCTACACCTCCATGCAATACAAATATTAATGTTTCCACCTTGCGTTTTTTTTTTTTTAATTATCACTTTGACTTCCAGGCAACTATAGTGCTACATCTTGATTGAGAAAATGGGTGAGGTGCAAGGATTTAACCCGCTGGAATTATGTTACAAGGAAATGCTGACTAACTAATATTAATTAGAATCTAACACCTGTGTGTTTTTCTATGTGGTTGCTAAGAGGCTACAAATTAAGTGGGATGCGAGTTAGTAATTCAATCTTCTTTATGAATTAAGTGAATTGAATTTAAATCTGTTTAGCTGGACCATTTCTTCATCAGTAAAGCGACAAAGTTCAGCTTTTACACTTGAGTCACAGTTGCATGATTGACTGTCAGAATGATTTCAACTAAATAAGCTCTTGTTGCAACAAATTGCAGCAGATTTGAATGTCTTTAGAGATAATGCACAGATAATCAGGCGGGGAGAATGGATATTTGATCAACATTTTATAGTCATTTCTGTAAATAATTATCCTGGAATGAGTTGAGGATTATTTTTTCGTAATCCTTTTTTTATTATCTGTGGTAAGGTTCTGCCCATTTTGCAATTGCACTTGATACACTTGATTCTCCTTATTTCATCAAGACACTTCACATATTTAGATGTCAAGATTATCAGTATTTAGGTACCAAATGTTTTATTTGACATTTGATGCCTCCACTGAGGCTTTAAATGAAGTCTCAAATGGCCCAATCCCCACCGTGTGGATAAATCCTCTTTTATGATTCCCACATCTTAAAAAATAAACACCTTCTGCAGGTTACTGGCTCCAAATCATGGCAGAATAGGGAAACTCCAGCTGTTTATTCCTTTAGAAGCTCTGGTCTGTTCACCGCTCTCTCTTAGGTCCAATCATCATCATGACCAACTGTCTGTCAGTGTGTGTTCCTCCACTCCACCTGTCCAATCTGAAAAGCATTCAAAGCCCAGCTGTAGGAGTGTTAGCCCACGACATTAGACTCTAAATGACAATGTAATAAACAAAGCTTTGCACCATTTAGTTCACTCCTAGCATTATCTAATACATTTTTGTGTTTTTATTATCATAATTAATAATGATGATATATTACAATTAATTCAGTTCAACTTTCCAGTTCAGTGTAAACAGCTGTACTGCAGTTTTCTTAGTGTCCAAACATCTGTATGTTTAGTTGCCCTCTTGTTATGTTCCCCCACTTGTCTAATGCCCCTTTGAAATGTTTATTGCAACAGAAAAAAAAGGACACTTTAAAGATTGAAATATTGCATCATACAGGACAACACGGCCTCTGCTTCAGCGCCACCAAGGTGGAAGGGTGACGGCGGTGCCTGCAAGCGCTTTGCATCGATGACTACAGTGACCAGTGAGCTGATCACCAGCAATTGAATTCAGGCCAAGTACGAATGATTAACAATGCCCCCTTTGAGTATCACAATTACCCAAAGCTGATGTCTGGCACCTGTCATCTGCAGTATAGATCAAAGTTGGGATTGCTGAGGGTAATCGCCTGGCTTGCTCTTGAATGTATCTGGGCTGACAGGATCGATGGAAAGAAAACACAGAGGTCTGTTATAGGGGACACTGTTTTATTGATTCACCGCCACAAAGTGCCGCGGCCGCCCTGAATAAAAATCTGTTGCTGAAATCTAAGCAAGGTAAAGAAAAAAAAAAGAGCCAGGGCTAGGAGGTGGTGGTGGGGGGGGGGGGGGTGGGGGGGGGGGGGTGGGGGGGGTCGCAATCTGCTTATTGACATTAAAACAGAATTCCAGCC
>JAQNCA010000002.1:16749201-16762021 GCA_029783725.1 Acanthurus tractus | reverse complement strand
AGTTACAGAGTGTAGGATGAATAAGCTGCTTTAAATGCCTTTCACAGTTAGATATTCAGACTCATCTACTCATCTAACCAAGCTTAACAAAACTGGCATGACAACAAAGGACCTTTAAATCTATAGAAAAGGTATAAGAAACACATTCAAAGTGAGGATGAAAAGTAAAGTGGAAAAACCAAAATGAATAAATACAGAAAAGGATGAAACATTCAAAATACAGCAGCATAAAACTGCAAGAAGGCAAGACCCAAAACATCTGAGTATAAACCTAGCAGTAAATGTTTGAAAGACAACCTTGAGTGAGATAAAAAAAAAAAAATCTTCAAGGTAGGGCACCTCACAGTCCACCATAGGACTTTAATTCCCTGAGTTTAGCTGCACAGAAAAGACCTTCCTCCAAGGCTTTATTCAAATTTGGCCTCCTTCACTGGGATTGGCAGACTCTAACTGGCCCTCACGTTAACCATCTATAACCTGAAGCATTTGAATGCTCAGACTTTGTTTTTGAAAGTACACAGCCTTGGCCTTGGAGGCTCAGCTCAGGTCAATAAAGTCCCTGCAGTCTCTAATGGCAAAAAGCACAGTCACTTTTCCTCCTTTGTCAAAACAGGGCACAGCCACACTCAGCCTGAGGGTGTCAGAGTGACTCATAAAGAAATAAAAGTTCTGCTAGGAGTCAGACAACCGCTGTATGCTTTCAATAACACCAGAATATCGAAGGAGATTAACTTTAAATCTTAAAGCCGGAGAGCTGGTGCAAAAATTAAGAATGTATAATCTCTAAATGGTTAAAATTCCGACTGTTGCATTTTAATGACCTGAATGCTCGAGGCAAGAACATGGAAAGTGAAAAGTTCAAAATGTCTGATAAAATGTGGTCCTGGTTAGTTTTGTAAATTAAAGTTTCCCTTTCAGCCACTTTTTAGCGCTTATCAGTCCACTACTTCTGTCCAGACTAAAATGTCTTAATAGCTATCTGATGGATAGCCGTGAAATTTTGCAGGGACATTTATGATGCCCCGATGATAAATCCTACTAATGTACTGATAGCCTGACATTTACTCTGGTGCCTCCATCAGGACAAAGTTCTCACTTACCCTGCAATATACAGAGAACGGCTATTGATGGTTCACCACAAACTTATGCAGACTTTCTTGATCCATAGAGAATCAATGCTTATTTCTTGGTGATCTCCTGACTTTTGCAATGCAACAAAAAAAGTTGGCATTTGTGATTTAGGGTCAACAACTATCGAGTATAATTGTGGAAGGCTCACTGTAGAATAAAGATTCATGAAGCATGTCCTCATCAGGATGAATCACTTTGTAATGGCTTTTCGTCGAGCACCATCATTAAGTCAAAAGTTTATTGCAATATGTCTTATACTTACTAAATGGCTAAATAACTGCAAGATTAATTGCACTGCCATCAGCCACAGCTGTTCTTTGCATTTAGGGCTAATTGGCAAATGCTAAACTAAGATGGTTAACTTGGCAAACATTATAAACATCAATAAAAACATCACCAAGTTGGCGTTGTCATCATTAGGATGCACGGCCTCACAGAGCATTATGACTGTAGATACTTAGTGTTAGATACTTACATGGCTTCTGAGGTTTTCTTACAAGTTTAATTAAATAACAGCAGACTGATGGGATTTAGGCTGCTCATTTCTTTATTTCATTAATTGCATTTTAAAAGGCATTCCAGTAGTTTTGCAAGCATAAGCCAATTTTCTACAAATGTTTTGCACTTTAAATTACATCTCACTGTCAAACAAACCATGCTGCAGTGTTTTACAAATCCAGAACATGTCTTTTTTTTCTACCATTAAAGTCGTCTCTTGTTTTTCATTTGTTTTCATGGCAAATATGTTGAAAGTAACTGTTTCAGATGTATAGTTCGTAAGGTCTTAACTAAGTTTTGTCAGAATCACGTTATGCTAACAAAGCACAGATTCTTTAAATCAATGCACACTGCTGCATCACATAATTATGATGTTACATAAACACACCGGTCTGGTCCCTTGAAGGATTTTGCTACACTACTGCTACTACTACTAGGGTACTCAGTGTAGTGTTTTTGTGCAGAGAGATATACAGAGAGGAAGCTGTTGTATAACCTGAAGTAAAGCTTATTAAAGCTCTGTTTGTCTGCCGTCTTTCCACCCTGCGGCTCACTCTGATAAATAAAATGATCTTGTGTCCAGTCTTGACCTGGCCACCCATGGACTCACTGCTCTGTGCCGCTGCTGTAGTGCATCACTGAGGGCATCTGACCTGGTAGTCCTTTCAGCTACACATTGGCTCCGCCGCACAGCCAGAACAATGGACAATTGTCCAGCAAGCACAAGAAGCTTTTTCCAGTGCTGCACTGAATAACGTGCCAATTCTGAAAGAACTGGACGCAGTCTTTTCAGATAGAGCTATTCTGTGCAAACAGACTCTCATTCTCACTGAGATCATGATTCATCAGAGCAAGTGTCTCGACTAATGGATCGAGGAGATTTGTGTGGAATGTATTTTTGAGACACGCACGATCCACATAACTTCCACTCATAGTGAGACAAAGTGTCAGAAGGCTGCACACTGACATGAAGTCCAGAGCCGAAATCAGAGATGCGCAGCAGACGCCAGATCAGACAATTACCCTCAGACAAGTTAACCGGCTGTAACGGGAATGGGCCCCGCCAAATACAATGGAAATGTCACAAGCCACAACTGAAGGGTTGTGTTTATTTTCAACAACAGCAGTAATGTGCATCTTTCTCACAACAGCTCATGTGCATCTCAAATCTGGCATTAACACAATATGTCAAAAGAGATGAAATAAGACAAATAAAACACTTTAAATGTACAAAGTTTAAAAACCAAGATTTATAGACTTCTTGGTTCCCATTTCATTCATCGTAAAATGTATGAATTTTGCTTATCTATCTCATAAGTGAGTGTTAAGTTCAAACTCTATATGCACATTGTGTGTCTTCAATGACTTCTAAGCTTCAACATCAGTAATGTGATTCAAGCACTAATATAATAAAGAGGTAAAATTCATTTTTGCAGCATCACTGAGGCAAGGCCAATGAATACAAAACCAAATGTTATGTGAACTGCATATGGCCTTAACAGACATTTCTGACAATATCATAGTGTGAATTTGTATAGAAAAATATATCAAAGCCCTAGACTGTTAAAAGCCACTGCTGTGAACCACAGGGTGAGTGCAATCAAGTGCTTTGTGTTTGCTAGTTATTTCTTTATTTCATTTTCATGAGAGCACAATCAAAAATCTTAACCTCTGCACTGATGGTTTCTCAGAAATAAAAAGGTGTGATGCCTTTCCAACTGTGCACAGGAGCTGCAAAATTGCTTGAGTGCTGAAAGTGCAGGATTATTGCCATCCTAAAACACACACGTTTTATTACTTGAGAGGGCTTTGCATTGACGTTTACTTATACCCCGGAGGCTTTAGCCTAAACTTAACCCTTTTGAAAACCTTAATCAAATCCTTAAAGTAGCGTTAGCCAGTAACAAATCTAGCAGTGACTCTAGTGAGAGGCAGCTTTTTGTCCCTAAAAAACACAAAGTCCTTGTAATGATCATTGCAAGTATTCATGCACACACTTACTTTGTCACTTGCCTCGACTTAGACTTGATTTATTGGTGTTTACGGGGTTATGGCATGTAGCCTCCAAAGCTTTGCTGTTGCCTCTGTCATATCTGATTTATGCCTCCTTAAAAGTTTACACATTTGGGGCTACAGAGATACAATGTGGGGACCGCAAGCACAGTGATAGATCACTTTGGGGCACTTGTGTTTTTGATCCTTGTAGAGATTTTTGATAGGGAAGGCAAAGTTATGGAAGTTAAAGAAAGACTCGGCAGACTTTTTAAGTAACAGACATCTAGAAAAGACATCTCGGCTGCAGACCTTTGGCCGACCACAACCTCGCTATCACAGTGAATAAATGGATGTTAACACGGGGACTGAATGGGGAGCAGTCTCCTGTTCAGTAAGGAAACAGGACGAAATAGCTGTTTAACCCCGATGTAACTCCAGTTAGTATTTGTATAGCCACTTGTATCAGTAAATCCCAAACAGAATGAATGAATGTAAACAACAGCTACTGTGGAGGATACAGAAAAAAGCAATATGAGGCCTTAGCACATACAAAACATCTGTCTAGTGTCACAGTGGTGCCATAAACAAGTGAAATCTGACATTGACTTATAATAAAAACATACACCATGGGCATCTCGCCGGTCATTAACCCCTTGTGTACAACATAAATCAGGCTTTACATCTATTCTCTGGAGACTTGTCCTAACCACAGGCCGAACCTGACCCTTAGCCAGAGACCGAATCGTAATTCTGAAATGGTCTGGTTTATCTTTTGAGGTCAAACCTTATGTCTTCATGATGCCAATATTTTATCACATTTTGTCCACACGACATGATTCATGTACACACATGCAGGCTTCAGCAGGACAAGCTTCAGTATGAAAACAAAACCAGACTGACAGAGAAATGAACAGGACTGCATCATAGTATTCTTTAAAACAGAACCTCTTAGCTTGCTTAAAAACACATTTAAACAAACATTTTAAAATTGCATTGGCTGACAAGACTGCAGGAAAATTCATGTTTGACTGACCGATGCAAAGTACAGATGGTTTTGTTTCCTTTATTATACTACAGGCAAATACTGTATTTGATCAGCGTTTGACCTCCAGGTACAAAGATCATGACAGCTCCATGTTTAATCTGTTGATAAATGACACGCCATTGATCCTCCTTCACTCAATGTCCGCCACACGTGAGAGCTTTAAAACTGATAAGGCAGTTAAAAAGCGTTCTATTCTGTCACGGATAGCTGCTGTCCGGCAGTCAATTGTAGTTTAAGCGGTCCCATTTGAAAGGAGAGAGCTTCCCTAATTTGCAAAATGCCAAAGGTGATTGAGGTCCTACCCCAAATCAATGTAACTGTCAGATGCTGGCGTTTTAGAGAGCACTTGAAATCCCCTGGGATTTGCATCTGAAAACAGTTATCCTGTCAACTGATTTCTTATGTATGCTCTGACTGCTGCAGCACAGTATACATTTCAAGCTCAAAAGGGCAGACACACAAATGCTTTCAAACAGTGCTTGCACACCACTGCACAGCCAGCTAGACCCAAACCCCCACCCTAGACACACACTCGCCTAACATTATCTCGGGGGAAATACAGATAAAACGAAATTGAAGCTAATGAAACTACAGAGTTCCACTTTTTCATTTTCATGTGTAAAATCAACAGGTATTTTAGCATAACTACCCGAGGCTCATGCTGCACTCTAATAATTTAGTCCTACTATAAAAGGTCCACACTGTGTTGGCTGATGTAATGGTTATATATTATTATCCTTTGTTAGCAACATATGCCCCCTCTGGCCCTGCTGTAATAACACAACTGACGGACGACGAAGGAATCCTGTTTATTATGTTTACTGCAACGGGGAGCCCACTGGGCCTTGTCATGTGAGATACAAACAGAAGTAACACATACACACACACACATGCATCAACACATATAAACACAGATGTTAAATTTAACACATTATACATGGGTAAGTTCTCTCTTCTTCTCTCAAGCGGCATGGAGTCATGAAAACAGGTTTGGTCTAATTGGACAAGGTTTTTAAATCTCTGCAGTCAGACGTAGAAAGCAACCAAGTAAATTCACTACGAATCTTATTACCACCGGTTGTTAATTGAAAAGTGCAGTTTTGAGCTACTCCTTCATTCTATATTATTAAAAAGTTCAACCTCACTATATTTTTAAGGCAAAGATTCATCTTTTCCATCTTAAAAAAGATTTTACACACAAAACACACAAAGAATACACTTGGCAAACACTAACCCACCAAACAAAAACCAAGTATTTAAAATAGCTTCACCTTAAATTCTTCTTTAATTGCCAACAAAACAATGCATGTATAATGTTTCATTTATGTAACTAAATAATAGAATGAATAATAATTCAACATTTGAAAGACTAGGTTTCCTTAACTATAACTATTATGTGTAAGAATTTTAAAAAATAATTTCAGTATATTTTGTTGATAATCAGTTTTTTTTACAAATACAACGGAACGAATCCTTTGCTTCTGAATTTTTTTTCTTAAATGCATTTCGGTATTGCTACTTCACTATAAAGGATGGGAATACCTCCTCCACAACTCTCCACCTTTCAGAGTTCCGCTTTTTTTGTCTAACTGTCTATATCAGGCACATCCTTATTAGAAATCAAATACAAATACCTGTTTCCAGGAACAATGTTCACACACTGTTGAAACCAAAGTGAAACAACTACTTTTGCATTGCTTGATACGACAAAAAACGACTGAGACAAGATAAAAGCTGTAGAACAGGGGCAGCCAACACGGTGCTGCCAGAGCCAGATTGCCTGCAGGGAGCCAGTGAGTTGCCCGAAGGGCACGTCCTAAAAATAGAAAGAGTCATAAGTAGCATTAAAGCCTAAGTAAGTGCATAGTTTGTTGCAAATAACACTATTATGAATGTAAAAAAATAGTTAAATTTTGGATATAACATAAAAAAACCAACATTTAATATGTTCAACTGCAACTTCAAACCTCGATGGGTTCCATGTAAAGCCTGACTTTGCGTTTCATTCATTCTAGCTAGCTAGCTATTTTACAGTAGCTATGATGATAAGCTCACTAAGCTGAACATTTGAAGGAAAGCAGAAGAAAAAAAATTGCAGCCTCCACTATTATAAGAGCTCTTATTCACAACAGTGAAAGAGAAGAATGTATGTCTCATTTGTGAGACGACTGCACACTCTGTTGCATGCCACAAGACCTTCAATGTTAACCACCCGCCGGGCAGCTCATTAGGGGTAGAAAAAGCTGGTGAGTTAAAGGCAGCTTTGGGCAAATAGTAATCTTTTTTCACTGGGCCGGTGAAAAAGTCCCAGGCAGCAATGGAGGTTTTGTTTGGAGTTACACATTTTTTGAAAAAAGAAACCTTTTTCCCATGTACGTAAAGGAGCAATGATGGAGATCACAAACACCTTGTTTAAAGACAAGACGAATGGGGCCAAAGTACCTCTCTGATCTCTTAGATGTCCAATTTGGGTTGTGCTATAGCATTAGTCTGTAGACACCAGAATTACAACTCAGCTGTGTGTGTCTGTATTTGCACAAATTATTTGCCATGGTTTCTTCACAGAAAGTGCAACTTCTAATACTTCTGCCTTCAAAGACAACAACAAAGGGGTTGATGTCTACTATGAAGGGGTATTGTGTGGAAGAAAGGTAACCTTGGAAAAGCTAGACAACAGACGCTGGCCCTGCGAAGATGCCTGTCGCACAGGCTTCGTCACGCCATGAAAAGGTGACCCAGTTTTTTCCAAATTTATACATTACCCCTGCATTACCCTTTGTGCAGTTACAGAGAAAGAAATTGCTGCACTTTCCCTCTGCACTTTTTTTTCCCACTGAATGACAATTCCTTCTACATCTGGGGCCTTGGACAGGGCTGCAGAAAAGTACTCTCAACTCATAAATAGACTTGGGCATGAGTTCTGTAAGTTTGATAAGCTGGAGCCATGGGTGTCATTCACTTCAAATCCTTTCATGCAAGTGGACATGACATGCATTGCTGAGCGACTAAATGCAGCATTCGACGTGGATGCTCATGAGGAGGTAGAGATGGAAATTGTCGTGCTGCAAAGCGACACTCACCTCAGAGTACACGGGGGTTGACTCGTGAGCAGTATGCAATGCCAAGCTTCACGCTAAAAGACTTTTAAAGACCAATCAGATGCTTACAGATCAGACATAAAAAAAAGTCTAGGAGGTACGGCTTATCACTAGCACAGAAATGTGAAATGTGATATTATCTGACTCAGATGCTGAAACAGCTTAAGCGATGAAATAAACATAGTAATCACTAAACTTCTCTGTTAAAATATATTGCTATGTCTGTGTTTTCCCTTAATTACTTGGTAAAAACATTACTAATAAAGACTGTGAAATGAAATAGGGCCGCAATCAGTAATCAGTGAACACAGACAGTCTCATTAAATGCACAAAATTATTTTCTTTGTAATGGCAAACCAAGCAAATTCATATTATTCGGGAGGATTTTATCCAACAAACAACCCTTCATTTTACTTCCTATCCCTCCACTTAGTTCTCAGTCTCAAAAAGGTTGATGACCCATGCTGTAGGAGAAAGACAATTGTGGTTTTTCTCCCTTCTCTTGCAGATGAAGATGCCGTGAGGTGGGCTCCTGTCTTCTCCGTGCTGCTCTTCAGTGGCATGCCTATCTACATTAGAGCCCTCACATGAACATGCACTCTAAACAGAGCCTCGTGTCACCAGCCTCCAGGGACAGCAAGTAAGCCATGTGAGCAGTGCTCCTCCTGTTCCTTTTTAAGTTGGCAGCACAGTGCACAAAGTTCACTGTTTTAAGCATTTTTTTATTCATTAGTATTTCTGCACACACATGGCTGTTCCCTTGCCACTGTGAGAACTGTGTCACTGAGACAATGAAAATATGCATGTGAATCCACATGCAGAGTTTGAATATGAGGCTGTTGTTCATAAGCCATGCTAGTGGTTTTGGGATGAAAGTGTCAAATTTTAAGTCCATTACTTTAGTACAGATTGAAATATGTTGACAACAATTAGATGGATTACATAAAAGTTTGTGCAGACATTCATAATCCCTGTAGATGAATCCTCCTGATTTCCCATCTGGTGCTGCTTTAAGGACTTCTGTAAAAATAATGTTTTTTCAGTAGCTATTAGGGGGATTATTATGTAATTTGTTATACAAAACTGTGTCCCTCTTGATGATTCATTAGTTTGGTGATCTCTTGTAGTGTTACTATCAGGTCAAACACATTTATTTGTCCAGTACTTTGTTTTATGATGAAATATCTGCAACACTAATGCCACATCCATCATGCTCACCTATACTCTTTACTATATACATGGTATGTTACACTCCTGTTAAAAACAACTAACATGCCAAACTAAGATAGGTTGCATGGTAAACAATGCAAAGTAAATATCCGTTTGTTAGTATTGTCATTAGGTCCTGATCATGTTAGCATGTGTTGCTAGTTTTTAGTCTAAGCACTGCTGTGCTTCACAGTGCAGCCACACAGAGACACTATATTGGCTTTAGAGCACTATTTACATCATTTTGCCTTCTTTTTCCTTAAAATGCAACACCTTTTATGTGTGAAGAGGGAATTCTCCTAGGCAAACAGATCCACAGGATTAGTCTTGAGTGCAATATAATTTCTAAGGTGCCATGTGATTTCAGAAGTGTCGAAAAAGCGATAAAACAGAGAACAAAGCACAAATCCAGGTCTAAGAGGAAGCACAACACATGCTTCCTTATGAAGCAACAGACACTCACTCAGGCAGGTTAAAAGCAGCCCTTTAACAAAGCCACTTAACTTGTTTACTAGGATTTGAGAAACTGTGAGAAAAAAGGGGTTTGACTGGCAAAAACATATGATGTTTAAAAGCAAGATTCGTATTGATCTGTGCAGACTTTTTTTTTGCTTGCATGAGGTTTTTTTAAAGTACAAAAAAGAGGCTGCAATGTAATTTAGTCTTATAGCACAGAATTCTACTACGACTGAGTGACTTTGTAATTCAGGCTCAGTCCAGAATGTTGCATGGATCACAGATCACTGTGTTGTACAAACTACAATGAGCCCTGTGATAATGCCTTTGAGCCCACACTAGAGCATTTTCTGCTGAAGCAACGGGGACATTTTTCCTTTTGGAAGGATGAGTGAGAAACCGACCAGCAGCCAGCAAAGACCTCCTCATGCTTCTCTGCTCATGCCCATAAGAGGATCGGACATAATGGGGTTTCCTCTTCTCTGGATCCTTCTGCTAGCCAGATAAACTGCGGAAAACTTCCAGCGAAGTCTAAGAGTGCTATTCTTGTCACATTTTACAGTCATAGCGGCGATAACTTTTGAAGGAACACTGGTGTGACCTCAATGTGAGCACAGCTAAGCTTTTAAGCAGGTGTCCTATTCCTTCCTCTGATGCACTGTGAGAAAAACGGGCCTGACTGGTCGTTACAAGCTGTTCATAGAGAGACGATGATTTCAGCGAGGATGACACTTCCTTTAGGATACAGAATCAATATTTACCTGATAAAAAAATGCCTGAAAACTAATGAGTAACAAAGTAGGTATGCACAAGCAGTGTTTTTATTGAGAAACGTTTAGTAACGTAGCACACTATCATGTGCCTGAATAATAAAGCGCACCACCCCCTCCCATGCCTGAGGGGGTAGCCGAGACATTAATATCAGGCGTGCATGGTTTTCTCATATTCTCCCCTGTGGCAGGCTACTGACCCAATGACCTCATGTCAGGAGCAATGACAACTTGTCTAACACCCGGATATTTTATTCATTTTATTAATATTGCATTAGTTGCTCACACTGCATTGTGCTTGTGTTGTGTGAAAATATACCTGCTCCACTGAGCATGAGCACAAAAGCACTCTCTGCACAACACTGACTCTCCCAAAAAGACCAAATAGATTGAGGTTTTAAAAAATCCAGTGCTCAGGCAGCATTTTTCTGCGGGGATATTTAATTATTGCCTCTGCAGGTCTGAATTTTTTCATGAGTGTGGTTAATGCTCTGAAAATGGTCAACAGTTATTTTAAAACAGCCCAATTTAAACAGCCCAAAGTAATGTTTTTTTCCCCTTTAATTTATCCAATGCCAACATCAAATCCATACATTCTTGTTCAATCCTGGCAAATATATCCATCTAGAAAACTTAAGAGAGATGTATTCATCTGCATCCCACACCCCTAATTTCGGTAACAGCGGTGAGCACATTAGCTTCTTGTCATGAATTAATCTTGCCTTGTTCACTTCGGGTTCAAATTGATTGAATTTTGACCCATGAAATTGCGAGACTCACCGGTGTCCAACCAATTTGAAAGAGCAGGTGGGGATTGACCTCTCCTTAACTAAGTATTGATTGTTTGTATCCTTGTTTGTATAACTACATGCTAAAGGAGCACAGGCAATTGAAGGTTCACACCGTGTGGCTGGTCACTAATGAAAGGGTAGTGAACAAAGACAAAAATATAACTTAAGTGTAAAGAATGTGTATATTTCACGACTTGTGGAAGGTTATCTGAGCCTGTCATGTTAACATCTGTCGATAATCTTCCAACACTGTCACTTTATTTCCTGTTCTGCATGCCTTTTGTCACAGCCCGTGCTTCACCTTTCCAGTTAAGGACTTTTATAGGTTTCGGTAGTTATTTCCGTCTTTTTATTTTTGTATGTGTTATGAAAAAGGCAGAAAATATGATGAGCAAGATCAATTGCACAATCAATTGTTGTGCAAACCAGCACAAACATGTATAACTGATGAATCATCAACCTTTAAAAGGCTGTCGGGCGTTTTTGTTGTTTGTGGAAAAGGGGATTTATGCAAAAAAAAATAGTCGTGAAGAAAACTGATTTTTTTCTCCACACACATGTTCCCAAGGACAAGGCAATGATTCAGCCACAGACTATCTCCTTCTGGGGCTCAGGTGCTGTATGTTTCTGATTTAATGTTGATGTAATATTTACATAGGCACCATGTAATCATTCCTACTGATGGAATAATTGGGCATATTGTTCTCATGTTTGTTCTCAGCTATCATACACACAAATCATGTGTATTTGTCCTCACAGCTCATCCATTACTACGTGTGGTCTGATCACAACATGAATTTAATCTGAGGAAGAAGAGTTACATTCAAAATGACACCGTGTCTGTGTAAAGTAAAGGGGATATTGGGAACAACGTGCAGTGGGAGCACATTTTTTTATACATACAGATCATTGTTATCCAGCAACTGAAAAAAAACATGAAATTGTACAGTCTGTCCTCCATTTGAGTAAAGGTGCAAAAATAAAATTTAAATCAAAACCCATCGGAGGCCTGACAGGTAGAATATTTTGACTCTTATTCTAATAATCAGCAAGACTCTTGCTCTATTGTGAATATTTCCAAAGACAACTAAAGGTTTACTCATTTAGGATATTAACTTTTTGAATTACCATCTATGTGGCTAATTCCATTAAGTTTTTTTCAAAATATAGAAATAACCATCTTGCCTTTTCTGCTTTTGTGTACTGTATTTAATATGATCAAAACATTTTTGCTCAACCTTAAACCTTAAACCTGAAACAACAATAAACAACACAGCAAACTTGACTATATTATTTATGGTTAATTTATTCTCTTACATGAGCTGAGTTATCTGATAATGAAGACTAAGATACTTTAGATCGGAGACAAGTTTCAGGTTGGATGAAGATGTGAAATGACTTTCTTTGTTGTTAACCATGTTTCAGATACTCGTTATAAGTTATGGTGCACTGAGTGGGGTCTCTGAGTCACACACTGAATAAAAACTAATTAGTGAGTGATGGAGAGAAAAGGCATGCACCGTGAGCACTGGTTCGGATCACGAACTGTCTATAAGACGGTTGTGTTTTCCTTCCTGCAAGAATGTTAATAGAGCTCATGGTGCATTTGTGTGTATGTGAGCATCTATTCATATGCTGCATACTTGACATGCCAACCGTGTCTCTAATTTTATGGCTGAATGCTGCATGTAACCAAGTGACCGGTGCTGCTGCATGCATCAATATACAAATGGCAAGTGTGTCTTGTAAAAAAAAAACAAAAAAACAAAAAACCGACATAATTGACCTCTGCCAATTTGTGTCACTTTGAGAGCTTGTTGCATAACA
>JAQNCA010000002.1:16726070-16737429 GCA_029783725.1 Acanthurus tractus | reverse complement strand
ATAAGTGCCCCTGCAGTCTTCACCAGAGTTTGAAAAGCATTTACAAAGGTACACACACACACACACACACACACACAAACTCATGTGCACACACACAGTTTAAACAAGAATTTGCTCAGCCTGACTGCTTGCCGTTGCACAATTCATCATGCACATGAATTAATCTCTCTCACTCATTAAGTGGAAATTAACTCTGTTACAAATTGCCGCACATAGCTATCACATAAGTTAGAACAATAAATCACTACCTTTATGTATAAATACCATCCACTTATTGTCGGTGCCTACTACATTTGCGTTCCCTCCTTTAGCTTGGGGCTGTACTGAAATAAAGGAGGTTCAAGTTAAACCATTCTCCATTTTGGCTGTGTGCAAGCCTGAGGAGCATGCGGACTAATGGTGATCTCCTGGGTTTATCTGTTCTGTGAGCTCAGTGACTCTGAGGTCCCCCTCCTGTCTCCCAGCCACAGTCTGTCTCCCTTTGGACCTCACATGGTCCCATAGGACAACTGTGGCAGGAACTTTGGATCACAAAAGCTGCCTTTTTCCCCAGAGCTGTTGCCTTTCTTTGTGCCATCCCAGCTGATCTCTCACATTCAGAGGGTGAGCCGGGGTGAGTAAATGCATATAATCATACCTATTGGGTAACAACAGTCATGGCTTGTTTTTGGATGCAATGGGGAAGTCATGGTCAAATCAGGGTATCTGTCCCTGAGTGACTTCCCCGCTGAAGAATCAGCACTTAAAGTGAAAGAGAGAGGCAGGAAGCACACTGTGTTTACAGAGTTTGGAGGGAGGAATTATTGTGTACGGTCACATTTAATGGGTGCCCGACAGTGTCGAGCGAAAGTGAGTCCTGTCGACACAGGGGCACAGCACAATACAGACAGAACAGAATGGGACTTCTTATGGCTGCATGGGGATTGAATAAAGCCCAGTTCATTTGCTACATATCACGTTTTGTTACATGGTTCCCGACAATTCCTCATATTTCATCCATGGAGCTGGGAATGGGTGTTTTATATCCTTCCTATTTCCTCCACCTTTCAGCTCGCTTTAAGCTCCTCCATGTCATGATAGCGCTTTTTTCCCCTTTCGGAGTTTCTCCCTTTTTGCTTTCAAGCTGAAAATCAAATCTATAAATCAAAGGCAATGGGAGAAAGACATGGAGACTGAAGGACATTTAAATCCTTTCAGAGTTCCCAAAGCTTCAGACAGCGAAATAAACAGGAAATTAAAATGGAGCTCGAAATGGCAGCAATCCCTCTTTTCAGGGGATTGAAAATCAGGTGCATTTCTTAACACGTCTTTCGGTTTTATTTTCTGTTCTGTTGGGAATGGATCCTCTTCCTTTATTAATTTCCTAGAAGACAGAAAAGAAATATAGTCTTGCTAGAAATGCTAAAATGCCAAAAACCCAATAAATGATTCTTTTTACCAAGTTGTTTGAGATTTTTGTACTCTGAGTCACAAAAAAGAAAAAAAGAAATAAATTGAGATGATTAATGTGCAAAAAAAAACTCCCAGTGCCAAGTTGCTCTTAAAATGTATGCCACATGCGCTCAGCCTGTCTACTGTCATCAGGTTGAACACTGTCTGCTCACCTGGCTGCGTGTTTTACTGAAATATTACTGCCGAACAAAACTTGTTGGCTGACCTTCACGTTGAACCCAATTTGCATAAAAGCATATGATTAGACAAGGTGCAGCCACCACAGAGAAAACCAATTTGTCCACATCTGACAAGCGCTGACCACATCATGAATGAGTGAGTGACCACAATTTCCTATTGACAGCTCAAAACCTGCAGGTCTGCAGCCGAGCTGTGAGGCTGTACTTAAGCACGGTGGCGCTTTAAGCTAATGCAAACCTGATCCGACTCTAACCCCAAACATTTTAGTTTACCATTCCAGCATGTTGATTTTTGTTAGCCAACGCAATAAACAGCATAAAGCTGAAGATGCTTGGATGCTATGAGGCTATTATCAAACTCACTTTAGAAAACTTGAGACGTGCAATTCTTGAAAGCCTCTTTGCAGAACTGTAACAAAAAAAAAACAAAAAAGGCTGAGCTAGATGCCTGGACATAAATAACAGCTTCTTTATCACCTGAGAAATACTATTGATTAACATTCTACAGACCTTTTCACGTTATGTCAGAGTTGGTGTTGATATTGACAATTAATTTCAGGCAACATTTCTTAATCAAAGAAGAGCTCGGCTCTGCACAAATACAAATAGATTTACTGCTCTTGGTGCATAGATCAATAGTCTTTCTTCATTGTCTTGAGCTGGTGTGTGAACAAGAAATCGGAAACTCAAACATAATCACTTCAAAATGACTGTTGTATGAGAAATGATATGTCTGGTTCTTTTCTTCAAAGGCTCCGGTACAATAAATTGTACACCATCAAACTGAAGCTATAAATCACGGCACTCTGAGGCAAAGGCAGGAATGAAAGGCATGCTTTCTTTTTAAGTGGAGGCTTACAATTGAACCTCAGGCACTAGAGTCCATAAATCGCAACATCAATTATTAACCCAAATCTGTTTTAATGTGCCAAAAGAAACCCCAGTGGGCAAGCTAATGCAACTAGCAGGAAACGAGGAGAACAGATAAAATGAAGAGTGTGGCCAGAGTTGGCCCCTTTTTAACGTCGGAGCCGGTCTAGAGTGCAGGAAAGCATCAAACACGAGTCCATCCTGTCAGGCTTTACAGGCCATCAGGAGCCATATTAGCGGCTAAATAATAGAGATTCCATTCATCCGAGAGTGGAAATATGCTGCTAGATTGGGCCTTGAGGACATAATTGATGAAGGCCACAGAGACATGGTAGTGAGCAAGTGAGAGAAGGGGTCAGTAAGGCAACAACATCCTTTTTGCTCTTAGCATGCTATTAGACAGCATGTGTGTCCAAGTTTGCATTGTGATACAAGTGATTTTTAAAGTGCAGTGAAAGTAAACGGCGAACCATTAGCAGTCGACCTCAGCAATCACAACGTAGCTGCAGGGATGTGGGTATATCATGATCACAGGCTGAGACCAAAAGCAAATAGAAATTCATTCCCTTCAGGGTCAGTAATTTCCTCCGCAGTTCATTCTGTGGTAAATGTTTTTCAGCCTTTCATTAATGTGTTCGAGACTCTTGCATGGTCTGCAGCAGTTTCTCACTTGATAGAAAACATCTTAAGGAAACTCTTGGTATGAGGCTTTTTCTAAGGAGAATTCAGGTGAAACTATGATATCTTATCAGTTTCGTTTAAAAAATCCAGTCACACACAAAGGAAACGCAGATAAAAGACACAGGTTAGTGAAGGATGTTTAAGCTTCAAAAAGAACAAATTGCGAACTGAATACTGGAACATATTTTTCTCCCTTTTTACTCCTTGAAAAATGAAGTTGAAATCTTGTTGAGGCACTGATGACATTTGCCTCGCTTCCACTATTTATTATTTAATTATTCATCATGTTTTCTGTAGGAAAGACGGCGTGCTGATACGGGAGTCCTAATTTTGAGAAGCGGGTGCTTGCCAGAATAAAGCAGCGAAGCCAGTTGCCTCCGCTCTGTTTACATGATGCAAAACCTGCAACTGTTTTCTGATTTTCACACATAAAAACATTGATGGGGCAAAATATACCGCTGCCACACATCGAGCCAGTCAGTCCGCTGCGGTTGCTCTAACTTATTTAAGCAATCGGCTTTATTTCTATCCAGTGATCACTGGGGAAGCTCTCCAAGATGTGTTCAGATCTCTTCCTTCATCTGACAGAGGAGAGGAGGGGAGTGTGCGAGATGAACACTGAAGCTGTCTTATTAGTGCTTAACTCTCCTATTTAGGCCTTCAGATTGACAGGGGGAAAAAAAGAAAAACTGTTCATGCAGGCTGTGCCATAAACAGTGGCAGTGATAAATATCTGCTGTCACTTCCAACATGACTCACTTGTCTGAGTCTCAGCTTTACTGCACACAAAGGAGGCTGGAGCAGAACAACCATACACTGCTACTAAATCTTTATCAGATTACAGATAATAGATGCACTCCATAAAATAGCTTATATTACCGGAGAGTGAGTTGAAGCGGAACAGAGTTCAGCACCCAAAAATGAATAATGAACATAATTCTATGAAAGCACACACAAGCATTGATACAGGTAAAAAGCCATACAAGCCCTCATTACTCTTTGAATGGATGGCCCATTAATGTCATTTTACCGAGACTTCAGTTGCTTACTCCTGTTCTGTTTTTTTCTAAGTGGCCACTCGCCAGTCTCCATAGACCCGCCTGTGAGTCAGAGGTGGGTCAGGTTTTTGTTTTCTGGTTTGTTTGCAATGAAGGCATAAGAGGATGTCAGTCCTACAAACTAACCTTTCAGGGAAATGAATATAAGGACAGAAATTATTCAGCAAAAAAAAACAATATTCACATAGCAATTATAATTTCTGTGAGGCGTCTGCTTATGTTACAGTTTTTCAACTTGTGAAGGGGGCATGTTCATATCGTTAATAAAGCTTAAGCAAAAATTTCTGCCATTTAAACTAATGCGAGAAAGTGGAAGTGCTGCACTGAAAACCTTAAATACAGTTATTAAAAGGACTTAAACATTTTCATCAAAAGAATCAGCGGCAAAAGTAGTCATAATGCAGAAAGACAGCCTGTGTGAGTGGTTTGCTAATACCTTTTATACTATAGGATTATTTTAACTGCTGCATTTACATGTAAGTAGCACTGTACTATGGTAGCAGGCCGAGTAGAAGAAATTTTACACCATGTTGGGTAGTTTAATCTAAAGTAATGAGTGCTGCACCAAATGTCATTTTTTGACATTCACTGTTTCTTTTGATGTTTTCTAATGAAGCTTCAGGCTTGTTATATTTTTATGACACTACACATCCCCCCCCTAAAAAAAGGTGATTTTTTCTTGTGTGACTTGCAGAAGTTTAACAGCTGGATCATTTTTAAAGTGGAAGTGATGCTAAATCCTCTTTATAGTCCCAGAAGTGTAAAAACTAAACTCTGAGCTCTCGTCTCACCAGTAAACAGCTTCGAATCAGGGCAGAATGGTGTGACTCAAAGCGTTTGTTTTTCCAGAAGCTTCAGACTTACCCCGACTCTCTTATAGGGACAATCATCATTAGCTTCTGTCTGCCAGTGTCTGTTCCTCCGCGGCGCCCAACCAACCCACATAACAATCAAAGCCCTGCGATATGTGGCACAGCATATGCAATCAAAAGTTAATTTAGATTGAATATCAATGTTATGAACAAAGTCTCTAAGTTCTGAACGGTTCACTAGGGCCCTCATCATAATGCATCATATTTTATGTATGTTTTGTATGTAAAATCTTAATCTGTTAAGAAGTAGTGGAGAAAAAAGTTTGATTTTGCCCAGTGAACCGCGGTGAAGTAGGATCATTACTTGAGAAACAGTCCTTGAATAAATGTTGATGTATTTCAAAATCCCAAAGGCAAAGATAAGGTAAGGGGGGGATTTTGCAGGCTAGTAGCAGACTAAAAGGATAATATTGGTTAGATAAACCCATAAATCCACATAATTGGTTTTTAATCCTGAAAAATCCTTTTTGTAAATGTATGTACATGAGCAGATCTATACCTGAGATTGTCACCTGTTGCTTTTGATAACTGATAACATCAGTTTGAGTGATACATTTCCTCTGGGCATGTTCACAAGGCTTTCCTCCCACAGTCTCAACAACATGTTAATCAGGGGGATTAATGACTGTAAATTAGCCACAGTGGTAAGTGTGACTGTGATTGCTCTGTGATAAACTAGCAGTCGGTCGAGGTTGTTTCCTGCCTTTATATCCTCTGTATGCTGGGAAAGATTCCTCAGGCTCCTGAATAAGAATGAAAAGATGAATACAATGAATGCGCCTTTCATTTTCCATCAATCCAACAGCAGAACAAGAGCCAAGATCCCAATTAACTCAAATTACTTTCAGCCCAAGATCAGTACAGTGAGTACAACGCTTTTGAGCATTTATTTAATGTTACATTAGTTTGCATTCATTTAGCAGGTAGGTTTGTTCATGCTCCATGGAAACAAGAGCCAGGTGTCACCAAATGATCCGATACCTTTAAAGTACAAACTAAACTATGTGCAGTAATACATAATGGTACATTCTAATGAGGCATATTTTATAAGGGGTAATAAGCCAGGAATAATGAAAACAGTATTAAGTAAAAACACTTTCTTGGTTACTAAGCCGTAAAAAAAAATGCCTTTGGCTGCTACACATCTTGGTTGCTTTGTCATTTTAGCTTAATTTTAAATTAATTGGGAAAAAACCCTTCAAGGGACCATATGACTGCTTACCTCCTGTGTAATCCAAAATCAATTTGTGACAGATTAATCAACTTTTACAACTCTAAAATTGATATCTTACGATACTGGACATTTAGCTACAGTCATTTGTTAATTAATAAAATGACAGACTCCTGGTCATATACAGTATAAATGTCTTTCTTTCCCTTTCAAAGAACCATCAGGTCTGCAGAAGTAAATCTATGCATAAGACAAAAGACAAGTCGAGATTAAAAAGAGAATCTGCTGAGAGTCCAGTCATGTGTCTTTTTCTTGGAAACCCGGCTTTATAGAGGATTAGTTGGTGCTTTCTGGCAATATTAGAAACAGAATTATAATCAATGTGCTTTAATTAAATCTTGTTTACTCACAGCCACAAGCATGATTAATCAATATTTTCTTTCAAAGGCGATGCAGTGTGCTTTTTTTTTCATAGGATGTGACAGCTAAAGTTTACCTACGAGTAATTTATAGTGACTACCTCTCTTACAGTAAATGCCAGACGCACCAGGATTGATGCGGGATTGGCAGCCCTTTCAAATTCCTGCATTTTTATTTCCCAGCAACTGAAATGACATGCAGAGCACATATGCTGCCAAACAGCCTTTGCAAAGAAAGAAAAAAAAAATCTTCCAACCTGCATATAAACATTTCCTCTATTTAAAAGAATTAAGTGGCGGTGGAAACAGCACAACAGTCCTATAATCTCACAGCTTTTTAAAAGCTAATGTGAGCGCGCTCTCCCGTATGCAATAAGCCACTTTGTTTGTTGAAAACTCACCAAGTGGCAAAAAAGCAGCTGCTATCTCTGCAGTCTCAAGGGGCTAGTTAATTTTAGAAAGATAATCTCCTGCAATATGCTGAGGGATTAAGACGTTAAAAGTCCCAGCATGTGAAGACGATAAGGCTGTACAGTCATGCGCTGCAATAAGCATCCAGTGCATTTTAGGAACACAGAACCATGTTACTTATTATGTTAATCAGCATGCAGATCAGGAAAAACAAACACCAGTTGTTCAATGACACGTCTATGTAATTTGCCACAACCCCTCAGTCTATGAACCGCAAATGACGATCGTGATGACGGCAGTTCATCTTTGGCTATTAGCATTGTCTCCCAAGGCTATATTGCAGTACTTTCTCAAGAGATTACCTGCAGGAAAGGAATGCCACACTGAAGCAGGGGAAGTGCTTTCTCTGGCTTAATCAATGTCATTTGCATACAGGATAAAACTAATCCTCATCAGAGGGAGGTTCTCCACCTGAGGCCCTTTCTTGTCCTTTCCAAGCAATCCCTCTCTTATTAAATGATCCCTTGACAATACTAACCTTGCCAGAGAGAACAAAGCACGCTATCACACTGTGTGCAGAGGGAGGGAATTCTGCAGGGATGTTTGGACTCAGTATGAAAGTGTGATGTGATGTAGAGAATAAAGACCAGGGCTGGGCTGAGCTGAATGCTGTGGAGGTGCACAGAGCATACCTGCAATAATGCAGTTTGGGGTCTGGAAGTCAACCAAACAGCAAGTTTCCAGGTGAATAACAATGTGTGGATTTGCTGGAATCAGGTTCAAAGTGTGCCAGAGCACAGCAAGCTTGGTCTGGCCACCCGCTTGCTTTTGGGGCTACTGCCAAGGTTTTTAAATACCCAGCCAGGGGTAACAGTCGGGGGGGTTCCCCTGCAGTTTCTCCGTTGTGCTTGAACGCAACACATGGCATAGGGGGTTGAAAAATACAACTAATGTACCTGAAGCAACCTGAGGATGGAGGAGCCATTTCTCTGTTGGAGGGATTTGTGTCACATTAGACGGATGCTGAGCAGAAAAGGACTGGCTTTCAAAAGATCCCTTAAGGCTGCGTTCTGTGGGGACCACCTCTTCCTCTCTCACGGGCTCCTTTCAGTATAAGATAAGCAAATTTACACAAGCAAACAAATGTGACATTTTCCTCGTGCAGGAGCTGCTTAAGAAGAGGCTTCATAGGTGGGCAAGGCCGATAAGAAGACAGCCAGAATTTGAAGGGACTGGAAAACCAGCATGAAAAGAAGATGACAGGAATCAGCAGGAGTGGGATTTCTCCTACCCTTTTCAACATCTCTTGCAAACATCCACCAATAAGGTGAGGTTCGAGGAGTTGTGACCCACGCGCGCTAGACTGGTGCTCCTCCTCATGCTATTTCTTTACGGTAATGTGTACCTCAGGGTGCTGTTTGGCTGTCTTTCCTGGCCGTGGCTCATAAGAATCTCACCCAGTTTATAGAGGCTATCAAATGGATTACAGAATCATTATCAACAGTGCCGTGTGGCTATAGAGGCCTGTCGTTCACACCACATTTTTTTCTGTGTCAGCCACAACATCAAATTCCATGGCAGGAGAGTGTAGAGATGTGTGTGTGTGTATTTTTTTTTCTGTGTGTGTGTGTGAAAAACAGTTCAGAGCGAGAAGTGGCTACACTAAAGGCATGGCTGATCCGGCTTTACACGGTGTCTCATTTCATAAGTTGGAGCAAAGTGATTGGCCATTGAGTTTACCAACAGACTTAAACTTTATGACCATGGCAGCGAATTAACCTCGAATGCATAGCAACAATATATATAACAGTGTATGAAAAATAAACTGCAGCTACTTTATTTTTCTGCTCTATTTTTTCTTTTTACTGCCCTGACTGCAGTGTTGCACTAAACCCAGATATCCACAGCGGCTGCAGCAGAGTGCCACACTGTGTTGTGGTGTGTTGGTGTGATGTAATGCCATACGAAGCTCTCTGAAAGTCTGGGCTCAGCGACGCCATGTATGAGATAGCTTAACATCACTAGACAATATGAATTCACCTGCAAAGGTGACGGGGGAAGAAACTAGTGTTATTCTGCTTGGAAATGACAGCATTGGCCAGAGTCTCTCTAAATCAGATTGATGATCCATTTTCCCTGCCCCGGGGCCACAGTAATGTAAGGGCCCGGGATCCACCGAGGCTGCACAGAGACAGATGGGACCTTGTCTGCTATGACCTTGCTGAGCTAATATTTCTCCCAGGCCTTGTCTGTTGCCTCATCATTAAAGGTGCCGTGGCTATTAACATTGAGGGAATACTTCAAAGACACAGTTTTTTTTTGGGACAGAACACAATCAGGATGGAGAAAAAAATCCAAGCAGAGGACTAAGAACATGTTTGAATGTTTCAGACAGTGCTGCGTATGCAAAATGTTAAAAAAAAAAAAGTCAGGCATGATTTAACGCTAAGACATGTCATAATTGATGGCCAGTAAAAAATCTGAAAAAGATTTTAAAAATACAAATATGCAAATAGTAGTGTCGATAATTGATGATCAAATATGAATTTTTTGAAGCAAAAATCTTGAAATCAGTTTGAATCTCTGAAATAGAAGAGAATATATAATTTAACTGAAAACATTGGGGCTTTGGAGTGTTGGTCTGATAAAACAAGCAATATTACTGAGTTAGCTTGGACTTTAAAAGGTTTAACTTTATTTTTGTTTTGCAGTACTTTCTGTGGTTTTGTAGTCAAGGAAATTAATCAAGAGATTAATCCTTAATGGAAATAATTTACACTAATGATTCAGGGCTTTATGAATTCTCATACAAGTGGCATTTCTTTGTGCATCTTACTTATTATTGTGAAAAAAATGATTAAATAGGTAATTTAAAAAAATCTTTTTCATAATGGCATCTTCAAAATGTTTGCACTTTCAAGGCCAATAGGCATGCCAAGTGTCATAAGCCTCGAATGTGTAATCTGCATCTTAATAGTTTGCTTTACATCTGAAAGAGTAAAGTCAGGTGACCTTCGTCATCATCCTTGCCATAGTGAACAGATGGTAAATCATGCAAAAGGTGCTACTTGCTTTGGCTTCTGCATCAAAACTATTGGTTAAGTAAAAAAAAACATACATTGTAATAATGAAATAACTGTGTTGACTTATTGTATGTTTCCCCATGGGACACCAACATCAGTCTCCTGAGTGTCTCTGTTTGACCCATCCATTTATTTTAAGCACAAGAAAGTTAGCAAACTCAGGACTAAGAGTAATGTTCCCATGGAAACAGCCGTTGACACCTGCCGACCAGTGTTTCCATGGAAACAACCAGTGACACCTGCTGACCAGTGGCACCAAATGACAAAACAGAGGAAAACATTGCTCATAATTTGAGATATCTCCAACAATGCTGCGGACCCATCTCATTAATCAGAAAGGGAAAAAGTTTTTTAAGGTGCACTCACCTGTTGGAAATGTGCTGAAATGAGGACATCTTTGGTTTGTTTTAGTTTGAAAAACTACTCCGAAGGTGACTAATGAGTTTTATTTACATTAAGAAGCCACTAGCAGCTGAGCTCTGCTAAAGGCAAAGCTTTTTCTTCAAACAAAAAGTCTGAATTAACCATATCTCACTGCAAGTTAATCTAATTTTAGATGGGGAAGAAATAAACATCTCAGATGGATTTAGACGTCCAATTTAAGCCACAGTGTAAGTCTAACTTTGTGAAACAAGCACCAGTTGTCAAGTGTTGTGTCATAAGTGTTTTTTTTTCGCTTTAGTTTTCTTAATTAAATAAAACAAATTAAATACAGATGATTGAATGAAGTTTAACCATTGAAACCATCCGCACCATTCAGATTAAGCCTTCTTATGTCAGTGAAGCTATTTGTTCAGCACAGCAGTTTATTTTGTCAAGATTTCTTTATTGGTAAGTTGTTCTCTTGCCGCTTTGTGGGATTTTAAGCCTCAGAATAAATCCACTGACATTAGGAATGGATTGCAATGTCAGAGTCAGCCCAGGAAATATGGTCTAGGAAGCAATCCAGCGGGTCACTGTTACTCACAGCCAGCCAGTAAGAGAGAGATAAGGAAATAATCAAAACAGAGAGGCGAGGGCCAACTTCAGCCAGACTGCACTGACAGATGGGCTCCCACTTTTATTCTTTCATACCCCTCCTCTCTTATTTTATCCAAACCAACCGACGCAATTTCTGTTGATATGTGCGGCTTATAGAGACGATTTAGTCTTTTATAACCTTT
>JAQNCA010000002.1:16696217-16714689 GCA_029783725.1 Acanthurus tractus | reverse complement strand
ATAGTCTGCTCTTGCATTTTCTATGAAAGAAAATTAAATGTCTAAAGGTTTTCCACCATCTGTCAGAAAACAGCAAGACATTTCCAGACACCATGTGTTTTTCTTGCTTTTAGAAAAATCAAGAAAAACATTTGGAAAGACTGTTGCAAACCTACAATTATTACTGCAGCAAAATGATAGTGTATCATTTATGTGTACACAAAAATGTGTCCATAAATTCTGCCTTTTGATTTATTAGTTTTTTCTGGTGCAAAAGGAATTTTTTGGCAATAATTGCATAGTCGTGTTTTGTGTCTGTTGAACAGCTCCTAGAAGCAGGTGGGTTTAAAAGGAATTGCTGTTTAATCTGCCATGCTGTTTCTCATTTGATTCTTATATGACCAGCGACAGAAGGAGGAATTAGAGACCTTGAAGAATCCAACTTCCAGAAACATGACCCATGAACTGTGTGTCGGCCCTCTCCTGGCGCTCCTCTTCCTCCTCCAAGGCTCTGAGGAGACCTGTCCATCCATGTGCCTCTGTGTTTCTGACACAGTGAGCTGCAGTTCAAGTGGTCTGAGCAAGCTACCTCTGTCTCTGCCCTCCTTCTCCGTCACCCTAGACCTCAGCCACAACCATCTGTCCTGGCTTGGTCCAGGGAGCTTTAACAAGATGCCCAGACTGGAAAACCTCCGAATGGCCCACAACCAGCTCAGCTCCCTGGGCCCTGGGGTGTTTAACAATGCCTCCGGCCTCAGGCTTCTTGATTTGTCCTCCAACAAGCTGAAAGTGGTGGAGCAACACTACTTTCAGGGACTGTGGAGGCTGGAAGAGCTCCTTCTCTTCAATAATAAGATCACACAGGTGGAGTCTGGCACATTAAGTGGTCTCAGCAGCTTAAAAAAGGCCTATTTCAGTCTAAACCAGATCACAAACTTCCCCTTCTTCTCTATTCAAGACCATAGTCATCCTTTTCTGTCCATGTTGGACCTGTCCTCCAACCGCATGACTCATCTGCCATGGGAGGACGTGAAAGCTTTGCCCGGGTTGGTGCAACGGGGGCTGTACCTCTACAACAATTCCCTAATTTGTGACTGCTCCATGTACAGCGTGTTTTGGCACTGGGATTTGAGGGGTTACGACTCCTTAAAAGACTTCACGGATGAGCACACTTGCAGCATCTACGGGGACCCACGAGCATCCATCCGGTTTCTGCGTCACAACCGCTTCTTCCACAATTGCACTGTGGAAAAAGCCGTGTCACAGCCAGTGACCGTGCTCCTCTCCAACGTGTTGGTTTCAGAGGGAGAAAGAGTGCGTCTAGACTGCCAAACGTCCCTAAGTAGCACAGACCTCTCATTTACGTGGCTCTCCCCCAGCAAGGGGTACATTACCCAGTCCAGCATAAATGACACACTAATTAGCCTGTTTGCTAATGGTACCTTGGAGATCCAAGCAGCCAAGGTCAATGACTCAGGTCTGTACGTGTGCATAGCCCTGGATATTAAACAGGCACTGAATGCAACTCGTGAGGTGAATGTGACGGTGTTGCTTCCTGTTGCAGAATCATTCAACACAGGCTACACAACGTTGCTTGGCTGTGCCATCACGATGATCTTCATCCTCATGTATCTCTACCTGACTCCATGCCGCTGCAGCTGCTGCAAACATCCCAAACCTCCGGTCATCCCTATCGCGACCTACGACCCCAGCACCCTGACTTCTGTTTTCTCCCCCTCCGCAAGAGACCAGCACAAAATTCAAGCTAACAAGCACGTAGCTTTCATGGAGCCAATGCTAAGTGAAGAGGGAACAGAATGGACACCTGAAAGTTGATGCTGAATGTACTTTTTTTTTTCCTTTTCCTTTATTGAGGTGGAAACTAAAGACCTCTGGACAAAGCAGAGACTCCTTACTCAGGAATTAGCTGTGAGATGCAATCAGGAGTAAGTTTCGATGTTGTAAAAGGAAAAAAGAACATCATGTCTCTTTTCAGACAGCCGGCTACAGCTAAAAAGACTTCCTGAACAAAAAAAAAAAGGCAATATCTCCTGTTCCAATTCTGCTCCTTTCTGTCATTTAGCCTGCTAGTCGAAATGAAAGTTTCAACTTTGGTTTATTACCCCCTGTGTACTGACATTGCTAGATCACAGCAGAACCATTATCAGTCCTGAAATCAGCTAATAACTTCTCTGTGTACAGCACCAGGGGGGAATATTTCGAGCAGGAATCACAGAATGAATCGAGCTCACTTTTCACAGAAAGTGTTTAACAAGGATTAAAAGCCCTGGAAAAACTCAGAAAGTTTATAACCATAACGGACTGTAGAAAGTAAGTTCAGCCTGTTTATTGTAGTGAAAATAAGGTGCTACATATTGTGCGGTAGGGAAAGCCAGCTTAAGATAAGTCCTAATATATACAGCCTATATCTCTTATAATGTGTAGCTAAAGCATGGAGCAAACCTTAAAATTCATCCACCTCCTGACAACTTCTGTTCCCTGTGTTCTTAATAAAGGATTCAGTCCCCTGAGATCGGTTGCCTGTCTTGCTGATATATTTTTGTTTAAGAAGGCAATTCAAGCGAATCCATAACTATGATATACAAAAGGGGAATTAAGAAAAAGCAATCATTGTTTTTTTGGGCAGACGCCATAGCTTTGAGCAAACATTTAAAACTCTTATCTAGCAGAAAACAGAGGTGCATCCTGCAGTGATCCATCACACATATACATATCTCATACAGACCTGTTGCATAAATCTGGCAGCAAAAAACAAAAAAATACAATGACTATCTGTTCACTGCTTATCTGGCAAATAGTGAAGTACAGAAATCAGGAGTGTCAACACACAGAAAGCAAACAGCAGTTGGGCCGCTCTTCAAAGACAGCATCTCTTTGATCAAACACAGCAGAGCGCTTTGAACGCCGCAGAACAAAACAACCACAAAAAAAATTTTAAGTGAAGCAACAATATTTCAAGTAGCTCTTGACGCAAAACCCCGAGGGGGGGCTTTACATTGTGTGGTTTTATTATTATTATCATTATTTTTCTTTTTTGCAATTCATCGTAACATGTCTCAAATTGCAGAATTTACACCCCATGCAACGGCACAGTTGAAAGAGGACGAAGGGGAAGGACTCACATGCACGGCCATGAAAGAGCAGAAGCATGTGGAGCATCGGGTCGATGACATGAAAGACCAAAGGGAGGTTATGGGTTGTTGATGATGCAGGGGTATTTAAAACTTGATGAGACAAACAGTAGCCTCAAAAGAAACAAATCAATTTCCTTTAAGTCCATGCATCCATAATGTTTTTTGAGATTGTGGTCCAGTCTTAGTGCAAACAATGGGTGGGGCTAAGGATTGCATCGAGATTGAACGGGATTAGATGTAATCCTTCCCATAATGTCAAAGGGAAGTTGTGGAAGTAGAGCACATCATCGCAGGAGGGGCTTTGATTTTTTCCAAATCCTTAATTAAAACTTGACTCCTTTCAAGCCGGAGGAAACTCATGTTGTTGCTCATGTTGAATGTCAGTCACAGACAAGAAGGGGCGGAAATCTAAAATCAAATGGGCAGCCGTGCGTGAAACTGGGACGGACTAGCTCTTTGACAGCATCGAGTTTCATCACAATCAAACTCTCAGGGATTAAGCAAAAATCCGTCAGACGAAGAGAGCACTGTATTGTGATGCGCCACTCTGTTTGATCACACTGCCACTGATTTGTTTCATTTAATGATAGTTAAAATTGTTCTCACGGTATTAAGTAACATTAAAAATTCCCGCACAAAGATTATGTAACAAACCGCTCTGTCACATTTGAACACTTTGTATCAGAGTCTGTCATGAGGCTTTTTTTTGTTGTTGTTTTGTTTTTTGTTTTTTTTAAGAGGAATGTACTAGAGACATTACATGGTGTGACGAGTTGAGGTTAGGTTTTAGGAGATTACCACGAGGATAAAAACCAGGTGCTTTGTCAATTTCAGTGTTTTTAAATCCCTCTAATCTGGTTCCGCTCCCTGACACAGCGCACACAGCTGGGTTGGGATTTATTGTTTCTGATATGATAAGCAGACAGGTTAAAACACAGAGGACATGATGTGAGCATTTTATTAATGGCTTTTTATTTCACAAAGGGTCCACAGGTGACCCTGGTTATGTAAGCACACTGCTGATTTGGGAAGAATCAACTTCAGAGTAGGCAGCGTGTGTCAGGGAAGTTAGCGTCCCGATGCCATTTGGTATCCAGCATTTTATTTTAACCTTGTGACAGCAAGTACTTTACCGCTAATGGGAGGCCTTCAGCAGTGCATTTAAAAAAATAAAGTATAAAAAGCACTCCACACATGATAATTTTGCTGCCTATTAAATCGTTGCAGCTTGAAAGCATGAGGATGTAATAAATCGACAGGTTTAGCTTGGTGAAATAAGGAAGACCACAATGTTCAATGCTTTATTTGTTTTAACGTTTATAGATAGTCCAATTGTTGTATTTGCAAGGCTGTATGGCTCAGTCTGTCAGCAAATTATTCTGAACTGCTTCGACAAATTACCCAGACGTAAAGGTAAGACCCCTTGATGCTGTAAAAGATGCTCTTTTCCAAAGCACAACACTCCATCAGGCTTCAATTAAAGCATGCGCTTCCCTTTCCAGATTGATTGTTTTTCCCTAGTTCAGCCCAGCTCCGAGGGATTGGAAATCATCTTATTCAAGAATCTAATTACTGTGAGAGGGGAGTTTAACTCTGAATAGCACAAGTTGAATTGCTCTCAATAGTGAAGGGCTGCCTTGACTGTAAACAGGGGCTATTATTGAACCATCAAAACAGTCATCAGGCTGGAGAGGAGGCATCCTGCTGTGGGAGATATATACACATCTTTCAGCTGCCGCAATGCCCACATACATGAGATCCGTTGAGATCTCAGTGTCACAAACCTGACAAAAGGTCTCATTTCATTCTAATTGGACACTTCACTAAAAATATGTGCTCGAGAAAAACACACTGCATTTGTTTCAGAACAGTCCACCAACCGGCTATAATGCTATACCATGCTATAAACCGTCTTTTTTTTTCTCTCTCTCTTAGGAAGGAGGCTGGTTGCTTCCCAAAAAAGACTAAAATGAATGTGAACTGCTGCATACCAGACAACAGGCTGTTTATCATACCTCTGCAGTGAATATGAACGCAGGCAATGTTCTGTGTTTTCAAAGCCGCACGAAGCAGCTGGATGTCTGAGACGACGTCAAACAGGGTTCTGGTCTCAGTCTGCTCACTGTGAAGCACATTGCGCACATGAACGTCTCATTAATCAAACATATAAATCTATCATATTTCATATGCAGTTATGCACCAAATATACTCAAGTCTCAAGTCATTTAGCAGATTAGACACTGTATTTAAGGGGACCTTGTGTGTTTCACTGAGTAGATTTTTAGCTAGGTATTATAAGATTTGACAAGCACAGTGACTCAAAGTTTAGTTTCATATTGTTGCTCACGAACACCTTTCTGCAGCATCCTCATCTCTTTATTCGTCCCCCGTGTTCAGCTGGTGTCATTTCTTCTACCACTTTTATTGTGTCATTTGGAAATGGTACTTCCCTTGTTTTTTATCTGTAATAGTTGCCCACTAAAAAACAACAATGAACTCTGCTGAAATATGATTTTATTATATCCATTAAAGAGACCTTTGCTGTGAAGGACAGTACAGGTATCACAACTATAATCTCTTATAGTGTCAGTAATACTCAATAATATATTTTATGGAGCTATTTTCCCATACTAGGGGCACGACTCGAGGGAGGTGATGTCGGTCGATCCTCCACTTTGGTCCAGACTGAAACTATTGGATGGATTGCTGTGACATTTTGTATAGACACCTAAGGTCCCCAGACGATCAAACTTACTGATTTTGGTGGTCCTCTGACTTTTTCTTCAACACTGCCGGGAGGCTGACATTTATGACTATTATTAAAATATCCTGACATCTGTTGGTTGCATTGGCACAAAATGTGACAATGACATTCATGGTTGAGAAATTCCTTTGACTTCGTTAATCACCTGACTTCTCCTCTAACAACAGTGTGAGGTTCATTTTGTGTTTTTTTGTGTGAAATGTCTCCACAACTGTTGAAAAGACTGCCGTAAAATTTGGGACAAACATTCAAGTTCCCCTGAGAATGACTTGCAATTAACTTTTCCTCTAGTGCCACCATATGGTTAAAATTGCAATGCGTCCATCACTGTTTTCTACTGCCAAAAAACTGCTAAGCTCATGACATTTCTATTATTCAAAATCCTGCTGAAGCAAAAGTACAGAAGAAATATCTAAATGTGCTTTAAGTATTTCAACTAACAGTACCGAATCTGCAGGAAAATAACCCCCTGTGTCTGATATATTATCATTTATGTGGTTATCGGATTGTTAATACTGGTGCAGCGTGCAAAAACAGCATTGCACTGTTGATGCTGGGTGATTCGTCTAGTTTTAACTTCTTAACTTTTACTCCCAACCTAGAGATTTGGCCCATTAAGCAAATCTGGTGTGTCCTGAGATGATTAATGGGGTAGTAAGACAAAACAAAAGAAACTTTTGCAACACAGTTTATATTAAGAGTGTCTGTGTGTGTTTTTTTTTACTTTTTACATTTTTCTAGAAATATTGTGAGGTTACAGTGTTACCATCCATATTAAATAACACTGGATAATTCGAACCCTCTGGGCCTCAACCAGTTATTTTCTGTGTACCAAACTATGTGAGAAATTTAGTGAAGAAAAGTCTCTCTGAGATCACACGCTAAAAAGAGACCCACATGTCTCATCTCTAACTTCAACCAAAATGAAATGTAGCAAGGTAAAATATACTTATTCCGTTGTACTTTATATGTTATACAAAATCATAGAATACAATTACTCCAGATAATTTTAAAGAGTGTAAAAAACTGACTGGATTGGAAAAGTAGAGTACATATACAAACATACTTATAGTAATACAACTCTAAACTGTTAATACTTTCCACCCGTGCCAAAATTACGACTTAAATTTGTGATCCCTCGCATTCATAAAGAGCATTTTTGGTAATTATTTTGGTTTGATGGTGTCTGCTTAGCATAAATGTTTTGGTTCATATTCACTGTACCAATCAGACTCCTACTTAGTTTGCTATTTTCTGTTTTTTAAAAAAAGGCCTGATAAAAACACCATTAAAGTACGCTGGCAAGCAATAGTTGACGAACAAGCAACTAGCTGTAGTTAAGTAATCTGGGAAACACTGAGTCCACATCATTAGCTGCCAAAAACAAAAGAGATGATGAAAAAAAACAGAACAATATGAACTTACATTAAACAGATGGCCAAAAAAATGGCTTCAAATTAATTTTGCTCCGCCATCTGCTGATGTTTAAACAGGCACATGTATGCTAACAGGTTGGCTGTCTTAAATAGCGACCAGGTAGCGACATGTCAATGTTGTGCTTAAAATATCTGCTGCCCCCAAGTGGCCAAAAAATCAAGTCATACAAGTTGATTTTAGGAGATATTTGCATATTCCTGTCATTTTTTTTAACAGAAAGGTTGTTATATACTCCAACACACAGTGATATATATAAATAGAGACCTTCTATATTCATTGTAGGTTGTTCAATTCGTTTTTTTCAATGCAATATATGTAAATCTATAGAGAGGAGTCAGTTATGTATCTCAGAACTCGGCTGCAGGCTTCAGTCTGGCAATTCAAGCTGTAAATTTAGCTAAAACTTTAGAGAAGAGCACTGAAAAAAACACCTGAGTGTTTGTGTGATGGGTCTTAGCTGAAATTGATTTAATGGATTGTTTTTCCCCCACAGCATCCAACGTTACCAAGGCATTTCTATTAGACAACCAGAATGGGGCTCCAGGGATGGTGTTCAGTATTTTCCACATTAAGAGGAAATGGCGACCTCTGGTGTTTCTTTCCACCAGATACTCCACAGAGTTAATGAAAACAATACGATAAACCCACACAGAGAAGACATCGACCCTTCTAATGATCCTTTCAGTGCCGGTAGAGTTGAGGGACTAATGGCACTCAGTGTGTAGCCTCAAAAGGATTTAGAGTGCTGCATTTTCTCCAAACTGCTTGACACACAGCTTACCCTGCTGGTAAAAAATAGATTTTACTGCAGTGTCCCAGGCCTTTTGTCATGGTACAAAAATGAAAAAATCCAACAAACAACCAAACAAAAAAAACTTTTATTCAACGCATGTTTTCAACATGCTGTACGAGCACCAACAAACATCAAGTTATTAAAAGGAATCTGACCTCTGGACTCAAAGAAGCATTTTAATTTCGTCATTTTGCTTCAGGCTTTCCATGTTTTCCGTTTTATATTTTATTTAGGCGTACCGCTATTCGAAGGGTAAACATCCATTTCCATAGTGCACATACCAATTATATGCAATTAAATGAAATATAGAGTGTGAGCAACAGCACCATTATAACAACTGTGGTTTGTATATTTCATGGTTCACCTAACACCTGTCATTAAATTGGTCACACAAACAAGATTTGAAATGTTTTATTTTAATAGAATTTAGGACAACCAAATGTGTAAAATAAAAAAGAAAACCAACAGCAAAAGTGAATTTTCATTCACTAGTTTTTTTTTTTCCTTAAAAAAATATCAGCCTTTCCCCTTGTTCACAAACCATTTCAAATCCGGACAAACAGAAATAACATGATAAATTCCGAGAAGCTGAAAGGCCAATAACATTTGTTGGCAAATATAAATATAGTGGTTTGAACAGGGTCTCAAACAGCTCACATGGAAAGAGTGTACATACAGTTTACATGACAGTAGGACACTCGGCACTGCCTGTATCAATTTTTATTAATGTAGAAAACCAAGATCCTTATTTACTGTTTAAATCATTGTGTTTGACAAGGAAATATATACATTCAGCCAGCTCTAATAGTCTCTTGAGTATGGCGTTTGTGTTGCCCCTTCCTTCATGTTGATTGTCTATTCAGGGGCATAATTTTGAGAGTATGTGTAGTCCGAGTAGTAATCTTGTGCCCCTCCACTGCCTGTTGGGTAACCCCAAGAGCAAGGCCCACCTCCAGTCCCACCCCCCCGATCATGCCCTCGTCCTGGCCGAGGCCAAAGTCCTACTTGGGGGGCTCCTCTCCCCCGAAAGCTACCTAAAGGAGCAGGACCCATACCACCTCGCATAGGCCCATGGTCCATCTGTCCAGGGATGCCACCTATACTGCCATAGCCTACACCGCTCATTTGGTGTGGAGGGAGCTTAGGTCTGATTACTGAGCCCCCTCTGGTGGCCACAGCGGGTATACCCACAGTAGCTCCAAGGTTGTCAGTGCAATTCAAATGAGTCCTGCCCCCCTGGTTACCAGGAGTGCTGCTCCCCAGGGTTTCCCCAGTCTTAGTTAGCCCACTTGGATCTACTGGGCTCGATGTGACCACACTCTGGCTGCTGACAGTCTCACAAGTAGTGGTCCCTGCTGTCCCCCATCCACCCTCCCCAGGTCCACTGAGTGTCCTGTCATGTTGCAAAGGGGTCCCACAAGCATTTTTAGGGATGCCAGGCATGTAACCCGGCTGGGCTGAGTCATTATGGTCTGAGTAGGGGAGGGAGGTGGTAAGCGGAGAGTTCCCAGCAGGCCCAGCACATCCAGTGTCCGAGCCATATGTGTGACCCAGCATCATGAGGTGAGGTGGAGGGGGAGGTTTGACCTCCAGGGGGAGGGAGGCCAGGTTGGCTAGAGGTCCTGGTGTGGCAATGACCGGTGGGGTTGGGACTGTGGCAGAGGCTGTGGTTGGGGGCCGGTATTCCTGTTCTTGTGTGCTGCTGCAAGGTGAGGCAGGATAGGCTGGCGAGGCCGCATAGCTAGAGGAGCCAGTGTAGGATGACCACGACGCTGAAGGACACAGGAAGCTTTGGTGGGGGTTCACTGGAAAACCTCCTGGTGATAAGCTGCCAATGTCTGAAGAGCCCATACCAATTTGGTTGGTGGCTTTGAACTGAGACAGGGCTGTTTTAAGAGCACTGTATTCAGACAGCGTTGGAGTTCTCTCAGGGGTGGTCTGCTGGTCTGGGAGCGGAGGACGAAACTCCTCTGTCTCTGGCGGAGGCGGCAGCGGAGGCTTCCCCTCCTCGACGTCATGGTTCTGCTCTGACGGATCCAAGGTGGAGGGCTCACCATCATCGGAGTCTAATGACATGTCCTCCTCTTCCACACACTCATCATTCACTACTGGGAGAGCGGGGGAGGGCAGAGAGAGACAAATGGAAAAGTGGAGGAGAAGATATTATCAAACAAATGTGTTACAGACGCATTAATGGCATCAAACTCAGTTGGGTGGTGCAGAAATCTTCAACTGGTTAGATAACTGTATAGTACAAAAAGGCAATTTAGCAATGCACTTTCACAACATCAAAATGATGGCTGCTGTAGATGCTACCCACCAGTAGAGGGTGGTGTTGGAAGCTCATTCTGGTTGATGGAGCCAATTAGACTGTGGAAACCGCTCATTACATCATCAATGCTTCCTATCACTATTCCATTTCTGGAGTACTGCAGGAACATTTCAAATGGCCTCTCTGTCGGAAAAAAAAGCAAAAAGACAAAAAACATTACATGCAAAAACATTTCAGCTGAGTAAAGGACAGTGGTCAAAACAACATTAAACATTTTCAAATTCATCCTAAACATGTACATCATCTTTTCAACTATAAGGCATCAAGGGAAATATATCTCCACCAACACCACCACCAACACATTAACACTGATAGTAGGCTGGTGGAAAGAAGGATGAAGATACCTGTGAGGAAAATAAGGTGCCGTTGTTGCGTGTGCTGAGCTTGGAGCTTGATTAAGCATTCCAGATCTGGAGCCTGACGCGACTGGGTGTCACACTCGTGATAAGGAAGGAACTCCACTAGGTGCTTTTTCTGATACGCAGTAAGAAGGTTGAGGAGCCCCATGGCGTTGGTATTTAACCTTTAAGAGAACAGCAAAAGTGGATCAATACAGTGTTGACATATTTTCCTCATAGCTCAAGTGAAGATGCATAAGATCATTTTTGTATTGTTACTACTATTCTGAGGAAGCTCCTCCAGAGATACCAACCTCCCCAGTTCTTTAAGCTTCTTCTGGGACTTGCAGTGCACCTTCCACTGCCAGGGGTGTTCAGGGGTGCTCTGCTCCTCCAAGAACTTCAGCAGCCCCTGCAAACGTTCTGAACAAAAACAAGCAACACAAGCTTTAAATCAACTGATACTTTCATAATTTTCAACAACTCCCACAAAACAAAAAACTGAAAAACTTACCCTGTGTGATAAGGTCAGGGTTGAGGACAAACTCATCAGACACCATGAAGCCTCCAGACACAAACAGCTCATTATACGTGTGGTTCTTGACGTCGTCCAGAGTGTCTACTCCAGCAAAGCTCACCGAAGGCAACTTCTTCAAAGACACCAGAGCCGGGATCTGCAGGGTGAAAAGATGAGATTTTTTATAGACTGAGTTCTTCTGTTACTTTTTTAAAATAAAAGATAAGATAACAAAGATAACATTTGAAATGTTTTCATATATGTTTTCCTACAAAAGCAAACCTATTAAAATAATTAAAAACCTATAAAATAATTCAACTCAGCAACACGAAAAAAACAAATACTTCGCAAGGAATGTAAAATTCTGTTCAAAGGCCATCATTAATGTTTGATCATTGCCTGGATTGGCTCATGCAGAGCCCTCTGAACTTCAGAGACCATGACTACGAAGAAAGGAGCGAGGCCAGTTGATCATACCTTATGCACATGTGCTGCGATGTCCTCGTTCTGAATTATGATGAGGAGCTTATCTAAACTGCTGCTGTTTTCAAGAAACGTCTGCGGGCTGCACTCGCTGTTGCCAAGACTTTTCAAGTACTCCTTTGTGACAGAAAGGAGAGACGTAATTGTTAGAGACAGACAGATGAATGTGTCCTTCTCTCTAATACGTACAAGTACGGACTGTATGACACAGAGAAAGAGCTGAGCACTGCGACATGGAACACAAAGTGACAAAGAGGAGCTTTACACACTCCCCATGGTTCATCTGTAGTTTTACTTGTGTATGTCTGTGCAATGTACCACTGCAGAAAGTTGAGTAGGATCCGATGAGAAAGGTTGATTAAAATTTTAGTTCACAGAAGAAGAATGTCTAAGAGAATGGACGCGCAACTACAGGCTTTTTTGGACCGCAGGGACCATTTCATAGTTTTAAAAACTTAGTTCCGAGAACACCCTGTTTTATTATATCTGCACCACAGAAGCCATGAACCATCGTAGTTATTAGAGCTCCTGTTTTGGGACTTTTTTAGCTTTTCAGAGAAATTACTTTTGAAGCCTGAGAAGAATTCTAAATGACGAAAGTGTGTGCTTACTGATCCAACTGAGGAACCAGCACGGACAACTGCCATTTTTGTTAACTTGTCAGCTGTGCTGATATGACACTTCTGTTTTCTCTATGATTTATGGCGTTAAGGAAGTAGACTCATGGTACATTATCGCCACGTACTAGACAAAGAGAGGAGCAGTTATAGTAGACTTTATTTGTTCTTGTAGTTGCTCTCAAAGTGTGCATAAGTTTTAAGTCCCACAGTTCCCTTCAAGAAGTTTCTACGCCAACTGTGGGCCGGCTCTTGTCCCTTCAGAGAGTTCCTATTGGCTGTACAGATGCCAACAGAAAAAAAGCCCTTAAAAGGTGTACAGTTCCCCAGGAACTCCCCAGTCAGATGTTCTTTTTAGGGAGTTCCTCGAACTGCTTAGTTCAAAAATGCCAACAATAACATTTTGAAGCAGTGCCAAAACATATGCTTACAGAATTCACAAAGATTTATTAGACTATAATTTTAAAAATCGAGTTAAAGGTTGGACAGTTTATCAGATAAAATCACAAGTTCTAGTGGTCGTTCAAATCTAAAGATGCTGTAAAACCTAATTGCGCACCGAATATTGGGTCTGATGCTTTTTAATGATTAGAAAAAGTAAGTCAAAGCTGCTCTGCTTTCAAAGCCACATTGTTGTACCTTAATTTCCTTGCAGACCGTGCTCTCCTCTCCCTCTTCCCCAGAGTAGATGTAGAATTTGACGGTGTTCTTGGTAACATCCTTAAAGATTTCCACTAAGCTGCTGAAAACCTCAGGCTTCAGCTGACCAATGAGGCTGCCAGCCAGCAGGCCAGATCCGCTCCCAGCAGCCTGACCTTGGTTTTGGCTGTTATTATCTGGAGAGTCTGCTGTGACTTGAGAGGGAGAATAGATCTCTCCTCCCAGTTCTGTTGACTGGCCTTCTGTTTTAGCCTTAGCAGATGCCATCTCTTTGACAGTAACCGTTTTACCACTCTGAGAGGAGGCGGTGCTTTTGGACACAGAGGGCTCTACTTTAGTTTTAGAAGCCTGGATGGGGGTGGGGGCCGATGATGTAAGATTAGATGCTGTTACAGTGGGAGGCGATGAAGTGACCTCTGTGGGAGCAGGTGGTGATGGGATCAACTTGTCCATCTTCTCACACAGTGCTTTGACATGCCCCTGAGTGGGGACGGGCGAGACGTAGCGGACGACAAAGTCTGAGAAGCAGCTGTTGGGCAGCCAGCAGTGGCGCTTAGGCAACCGCGGGGGGAGCTGGGACGTATAGCAGACGTGGTGAGTCTGCATAATGTTTTTAATGTCAGATGTAAGACTGTGGATTTCCTGGTTGAGTATCGTGTCCAGGCTGATTGAAGGCCTGAAGGGAACTTCGTCCACAACAGGTAACGTGGGTGGTGCGGATGTCTTTTTTCCTTCTACAGCTGCAGGCGTTTTCGGCTCTGGGTGGCTGTCTGTCACCGTTGAAGCCTCCAGCTTTGGCTCAGGTTCCGGCACAGGCTCTGGTTCAGGCTCCAGCTCCCGCTTAGGCTCCTGTTTTGGCTCAGAAAAAGGCTGTGCTTTGTCTAGAGGGAAAACAGACAGAAAACTTTCACAGTGATGCTCAGTTCTACATATTCCCGCAAGAAAGAGTTCTGCGAACTGACTGTTTAAGGCACCTTCATTGGCTGGGATGTCAGAGGTGTGAGCTTGCTCTGGTGGGGAGCCTGCGCTGAACGGACTACCAGGGCTACAGTCCATGTCCTCCTGAAAAAAGAAGACATAAGTAGTTATTTTCAGGTCTATGTACACGGTATAAGCATAGCAAAATACTTGTACTGATGTTTTTTTTTTTGTTTTTTTTTCCAGATGTTTATCTCACCTCTGTGTAGTTAGTTTGTGATACTGGCTCGATTTGTTTCCCATGATCTGTGTCAGGGAAAGTTGGTTCAACCTTTCCTGAACCCGTTGATGGTTCACCATGGTTGGAGTGCACAGCCATTGAACCCTGAGCCACAGCTTTGTTGAGAGTAGCCAGGAGGATTTTAAGAAGGCGTTGCGTCTCGCTGACTGCTGAGGCGTTGGCGCTGCCTTGAGCCCTCAGGTCTGTGTCGTAGATGCCCATGCTTTCCATCACTGCTGTCAGATTGTCGCTCTGTCCCCCCTCATCTCCAATGTCATCTGCCTGGACTCCTAGCAGAATATACACAACCAATGAAGGAGCAAAGGCTTTATTTAGTATATGAATGCACTTGAATATTTTGAGCTTATAAACTGCAAAGATTTCATGGTAAGTATACAGTGGATTTAAAGGATGTGCATTACTAGAATGTTCAAGTATCATTTCAGGGGGAGACTGACACTGCTTATTAAGACATTAGTTCACTAGAATATGAAATAACAAAAAAAATTGGCTTGCCTCACAGGAACATGAACAGCTGACTACCAACAAAAATAGATGCAACTTGACATTACAGACTTGTAAAAATGAAAACAGTCAAAGTAATTTCAATGTGGTGCAGGCAAAACACACGTAATGCTTGCAAATATATAGAGCCAGTGGGAAGAAAAGTTTTTTTTAATTTGCACAGCAATTAAGAGAACTGATCAGATGATGTTGTGAAACTAATACAATATTCATTCTTTTTGGGGACTGACTCCTAAGGCAGCAGGTGGAAAAACAAGAATGAAATTATAGCGGGAGCACAGCAATGGGTTGCAGCCAGGTATGTTGTGGAGGAAGAAAAAGAAGTAAGGGATGAGGAGGAAAAGGAGGAGGAAGAAGAGAAGGAAGAGACAAATTAGAAATTACATTAGGGTCCACAAACAGAACTGGCCTGACTGATAATTATTTAAAAAAACTTGAAAATTAAAAAGTATCTCTGAAGTCATGTTTTTTTCCCAGAGGATTAACGCTTGGATAAGATGCACATTACTTCTCTCACCCAAGATGAAAACTTTTGACATATGACTCCCAAAAGAAAACATGATCCTGCAAAGCTACATGTCAAGTGACAAATCAGAGATGAAATGTCAAAAATTCAGTTTTCAAGAAAAAAATGAGAATTTGTGTAACTAATCTAGAGATAGAGAGAGCAGTAATTCATTATCGCAATGACTGACTGACGGGAAAACATTAAAAAGGCTCAGTGGGCTTAATTTTTAAGATATTGATTTGTTATAATCTAGCATATAATAACCTGGAAGTATGGTTTGCTAAAGATAGTCTGAAGATGCAGCTGAACAAGTTTGATGTCCTCTGGGCAAAAGTGTGGTAGGAGATAGATTTAATTTCTTTTACAGATTTTAGAAAAAATAGTGTTGGACTTCTGAAGTCCTGTCAGCTCAAAGCACCTGAAATTTCCTGCTCAACCTGGTCCACGTGCTGGTGTAAGTTGCAAAGTTGTTTAGACATGGGGTGATTTGTTATGACTTCTCAAAGTTTAACACTTGGGATGGGTGCTGTAGTGCCACAATCAGGACTATTAGCCTACAAAGCTAGTTGAGGAAGTTTGGCACAGCATTGGACCTATGTACACGGTATGGTTTATTTTTAATGCATGGGAAGGCAAATTTCTTAGGAATAACAATAATCATAACAACATTCACAGAAGCAAAAGGCACCAGTGGTACAGCTGCCCAGCCCCTTGCTATGCCATTTAAGGTCAAGCTACACAGGCAGCTGCAGCCTTCCTTACCTCGACTTGGTTCCCCGTTGCTCAGCGAATCTGTGCGTTGATGTTTGTTGACACCCACCCTATCATCTCCTTCGAACTTTCTCTTTAAACTTCCAGCATCCCAAGCCCCGTCCTCTCCCCTTTCCTTCCCAGGATCCTTCACTAGTGCCTTTTTATGAAGCTGAATAAGCTTCAGCAATTGCTTCATCTTGTCTTTATCATACTCGTTTTGGGACAGCCGCAGCCTCGGAGCAGGCTGAGGCTGGGACTCAGTGTGGGACTTGTGCTGCAACTGAGCCCCATTCGAATGGGCCAACCCTGGCCTCCGTCTGCTGCTGTCTGGGGGCGGCTTTTCCTGGGCAGTCCTTTCTGGAGGTGGCCTCTCCTGCGGAAGCCTTTCTGGGGCTCTCTCTGCCCTGTCTGAGCCCCTGTCCGAGCCTCCCCAGTCAGAAACGGGGCTGTATTCCACTGGGGCCGGGGCAGGTGTGGGTAGGGGTGCAGGGTTCCGTATTCTGTCAATGACGTCCTTTGCTTTGTTTAGAGGTAAAATGTAATTGGCAGGGTTGTGGACGTAAGTGCGCAGTACAGAATCCATGTTAAATTTAGGTCTGTGTACTGGAGGCGGGTTGGTCCTTTCGTCCACATTATATTTGTAGTCCGGCAGAATGAACGGCCGCACCGTGCCTGAGTCCATGCGGGTAAGGTAATCGGTGGCCTGACGCTCCACCCCAGTGCTCAGGTCCTTTCCTGGGTTGGGGCGCAACTTGAACAAGGCATAGTGCAGAGCAGGGACAAAGGACTCCACAGAGGACAGGATAGCAGGCTGGGGCTCCGCTGTCAGCAGCTCCGGCTCAAACAGTCGAGATGCTATGAAGAAGAAGACATATGTTATTGTCACATAAAGATGTCTTTCTGCCAAGTTAAAGTATTTAGAGACAGGAGCTAAATAACAGTCAAAGCAGGAGTCATAAATAGAACAGGGAGGCCTCTCAACATTTTTCTTTTTAAGTAAATTTTAAAAAAAAGTTAAATAAGAAGATGGATGCTGGAAAGATCTTTCTCAGATCCAGGTGCAGATGCTGCCAATGGGAACCAGTCAGCAGAAGAGAACGGATAGTGAATAATACTTACAATACTTAACTACCACCCTTGACTCCTGAAAGATGAATAATGCTTGCAGGTTCTTCTCCAACCGCCCCCGCCGCTCTACAAAACAAACAGCAACTTTTTTTTTAAAACCGAACCCTTACCCAAGGGAACACGTAGGTGTTCAGCTGACACAACCGAGAATTATGAGAGGAGAATAAAAAGCTTTCCTGTACCTTTGGACTCAACCATCTGAGCTGAGGAAAGCAGGAAGAGAAAGCCCCTATCAAACAGGGACTTTACCAGCACCTGAAAAAGAGTTGACCCCACAGTTAGAAACACCAGGGCTCTGTATCAAAGCATTTAAGCACTCATAATACTACTCTGTTACTTTCTTTGTGTACATTTATACTATATTGGCAGGTTTATTGTATTGTTAATGGTTATTTAGAAAAAGAAAAAGAAAAAAGAAAAGCATAATTGTTTAACAGGTGTTTTTCTTTCATGTTTTTCTTGTTTAAGGGGACAAAAACTCTTGATTACACCAAATATTAATGCTTGACTAGTCACTGTGCAAAATAATGTGATGTCTATTTTCAGATTATGAAACACGAACAATCCGAATCAGTCAGAAATCCTCAGGATTACTTTTTTTTTTTTTTTTTCCATGGCAAACTGAACTTATCCTATATCTTAAGGGGGTTTTCAAGCACGAGAACCTGGTAGGTAACAGCTACAGTGTGACTCACCATCCTGTCCCTCTCCAGCTTATTGACCAGTGCTGCCAAGCTGCCGCTGGTTGGTTTGCCTTTCCCATCCGCCACCTCAAACAGGCTGCAGGACATCCCACACTTCATCACTGCGGACAAAAAAAAGCAGACCTATAACTCATCTGTGTAGTTTCTGTGTACTCACTTTTATCCGAAATAAATAATAATGCTGACACCTTGCTTATAGTTTCAACAGATTTGGTAAGAAAATGAAATTTTTTGAAGACAGATTTTACCAACAACAGTTTTATGAAGTGTTCCCAAGGCCATGTTGTAATGTCCATCACTTTCAATGCCGTCTCTTTGTGCCAAATCACGATGTAATCACGTGTGAATTGACCTGTTTACAGGATGTTATAAACTGGGTATTTTCTAGCCTTCCACAACCTTTCCAGTCTTTTATCACACCTACAACAACTTGCTTGAAACACCTTGCTGGCATGAAAATTAAAAACAAACAAAAAACCCCCCCAAAAAATTCACAAACACACACAAAAAACACATCCATGAAACTGATGAAGGAAAATATTAAATAGTCATTATGCTGTTTTTAATTAAGTATGTTAGAA
>JAQNCA010000002.1:16680114-16692424 GCA_029783725.1 Acanthurus tractus | reverse complement strand
ATTTTGCAAGCAGGTCAGGCGACCCCATTGTTAAGCCCCGATGTCTACTCAGAACATTATCATGCAAGAAGTAATCCAGAAAACATCATTGTATTGTACAATAAAATCTTCTTTTGAGCCAACAGCAAAAAGAGCAAGAGACCAACTAACCCACTGATGGATTTCCCAGTGTTGTAATCCTGGAGTGTCCAACTGACAGACCCTTCTCACAGATCCACTGGAGCTGAAAATGCAAGAGAACACACAAAGCTGAGTCATGTGGACACAAACGAAAATAAAAACCAAACATCATCATCATCTCCTTGTCTATCATCATCACCTTGGATTTGTCTGGAAAAAGGAAGCAGTAAGACTCAGTCAGTTCTTGTTCGGTCCGCCCGTCCTGCTTCATCTCTCTCCGCTTTTCGATGAACTATAGCACACACAGTGAGTAGACGAGTGGTGAGTAGTGAGCAGCAAATGTGACACAGTGGTCAGAACCTTACAACCTCTCACGTTCACCACTCTGGTAGAATATGTGAATTCAAATGCATTGACCAACCTCCTTCTCTAGCAGCTCGTTGTGGATGAGCCTGGCTTTGCAGTACGTAAACGTTCCTCGTGACGATGACTCTAGGTAAAAGGAGGAGATGAGCTTCACAAGGTCCTCAAACTCCCGGCTGTCAGGGGGCAGAAACTGGTACAAGCCTGCACACAGAGAAGTGAACCAGAGCATTAACATTTAGATTCTGAAAGCACTGACCTGTATATGTGTGCAGAGGCATTTCAGTGCAAAAAGTAGCATACCACAACAACTTTAAGTCACACTGTGTGAGATAGCTACATAATCAAACTAACCATCACATATGGTAATATTCATGATTTTATCAGGTCTAAAATATATATTGTTTCTTTCAGGTTACATATGTTCTGCGTTTAACCTCAGCTTAATACCAAGTCACGTGTTCTCGTATGAGACATTAGGTATTAGATGACGTGATGTGAACTGGGTGCTTGCTGGCAACAGTTCATTGTGTATGTTTAGTACAACTCAGTGGGTTTGCAGTTAACCAGCGGCATCCTATGCTGAACTTATCTCTTGCATGCTAATGCCAGCTCATTGCAACAGGTTACTGAAGCCTGCTTTGTGAGTTACTAGAATTGTAAAAACACTTGCTAACAATAGTGACTAGGAATCGCTTATATTAACAAACTGCTGCACAGGCGTTTGCAGGAGCCTTTATTTACATTTGGTTCCTTATGACAAGCTTCACATCAGAACATAAAAGTGGAACTATCACCAGTTCACTTGACACAAGCTTGGGTGGGACAACATCAGTCTCATGCTGTGGAACAGCCCGCATGTGAGGGAGAAGAATTAAGACTGGCATTAAGCGATGGAGTACACGCACACAGTCACGTCTGTCTCTCAGTTGTAAATATGACATCTTGTACACTGCATATGCAACTTGCTGAGGGAGAAGTTATCTGAATACAGCAGGCATGGCCACTTATAGGTGGCTCAAAATGTCAAGTCCAGGAACTTCAACTACACTTTGCATATATACAAATACATGACGTATCACGACAAGGTTTGTTACAACCACTTTCCATATGCCACTCTGCTAGGGATACTATCGTCTTTTTGAAGCAGGATGGGGAGTGGGGGGAGTAATGCATGCTAGGGAACACTGAGGTGAGATGTCAGTGGGCTAATCTGAAATACAAGTGATTTCAAGAAGGGACAAGGGGTTGGCAGCCCTAGTTAGTTTTTATTTTAGGTGCCAAGGCACTGTGAAAACATTTTAAATAGACGGTTGGATAAATCCATGCCCTTCACTGAGGTCAATGGGACGCCCACATGTTGTCAGGTGGTGGCTGCAACACACTCATGACACTAGCAGCAACATTCAACCACATCGTGGTCCTTTCAAATGGTGAAGATGTCAAACAAGGTGGGCTTTCGAACAGGCAGTCCACATAGTGCTGCTTTTCGGCGCCTTCATAGGAACTGTAACGGTAACTGTTCATGTTAGCTGCCTGCTTCTCACTGACAACCGGACAACTTAACGTGAACAACCACCGCTCTGTCTGCAAAAATAACTCAAGATGCACTAACTAAGACAAGCCTGTGCCTCAATCGCACTGAGTTGATTCAATGTAAACCTACACTGTCAGCGAACAGTTTGTTAAATTAATTAAACTAACGTTAACGTTAGCGAGACCAGCCAGCTAGCTAGCAGGCTAGCGACATGCAGCAGCGGAATTATTTAAGACAGGGCAGCCTCTGTCCAAAATTGCTGGGATATGGCACCACCTTTCCGTTCTCGTATCTTCCTCGGAATTTGAAAATTTGGTCTCTGGCCTGGCAAAGGCGAACTGCTAACGCTCCGGGCGTCCGCCTGCACACTCCTCCGCCGCTCATGGGCTTCTTGTTCGGGCATTACACTGTCTCCACATCCAGGCTGATCGCCATTTTGGTTGGCTGTGGCCGAGGTGGCGGTTGAATTCTTCTGGGGTTCGCCACCCTCCGGCTGGATATCGTCCGTTTCGGCACATTCTGAGTTCCTTCTCCCCACCGCGTTGGGGTTCTGGGCCATTTTCGGCACCGTGCACGTAAGACGGGCAATGTATCTCTAACGATTACGGCGCCGCTTCACACACACAGTCTCCTCCTCACCCAGCCTCCGCCATTGTGAAAATGACGTACACGTTCTTCTCCACCACTGCAAAACGCTGCCGTCACTATGTTTACATACGAGAAAATCCGCGCCACCTAGTGGCTGAGAAATTAACTGCGACATTGATGATGGGATGTGTAAGTGAACTTGGCAGTGGAAGTGGTGCTCAAATTTGACAGTGCACCATTGAGTGAACTTATATGGTATACTGAAAGTTGTATAGCCAATACGCATGCCTGTGGACGTGAATGCCACGATTAAAAATTTTGACTCCACACTATTTTTTTTACGCATCACTTTCACACTTCAAACACATTTTCAAACAGATTTACTTCGCACATACCGAGAAAGATATTAGATGATATATTTATATAATTACGGTAAAACTTCGTAGGTCTGTTGATGCAACTTGTACTCCTGGTACTATCCCACTCTTGTAGTGCTTCATCCCACCACCGTGTGGTGGTAAAGAGGCAAAGATTCTTCATCTCACAATAAAAAAATAAAGCGTGAACACAGAAGTTTTTGATGGTAGAAGTTTTAATTAAAACTGGTTTATGCTTTCTGTATTCAGATTACACAGTGTAAACTTTATTTCAAATAATGTAAAGAGGAACGATAAGAGTAAATTATGTTCACTTTTTTAAATATTACTTTAAGAACCTGCTTGAGAAAACAAAGCGCAATTTACACAAGGCATCACATTTCACTGTATTATACTGTTCTTGAAATAAAGAAGTTATAGGTACATAAAAACAATTTGGAAGTATGTAAAACATGCACAATATCAAGGTAATCTGATCCTGTCTCTGTCCCTCTATCAGTGAATAAAACTGTAAATGTGCTTTCACAGTGGGTTGACCATGCTTCCCCTGCTGTAGACATCAAACTCCTTGTAGCGAAGATAATCTTTCAACCTGGGAGGAAGAGGAAGAAAGTTGATAAAAACTGGGGCTCTCAAGCGCAGGCGACTGAGATGCTCTCTTATCCGCAACCGACACAGGTGCTTCAGGCTCCTTGCATTTCCTGAGTGTAAATAAAGTCAGCTAAGTCAATCAATGCACATAAAGTCATCAATACACTTTTGATAAAAGGTAAAAAGTAACCAAAGCAGGAGTGTTGCAGTTCTTACTTTGAATTTGACAAATTTCCAGCCACTGTTTCTGCTCCTCCAAGGTGTCTTTAAGTTTGGTGCAGAAGGAGACATGGTCGGTGTAGTCAAGCATGATTCGCACCACCTGAGCCGATAAGTGCTTAAGCCAGGACACTGTTATCACTTCACAGAACTAGAAAGACACACAAAAAGACACATGTGGCAGCACAAGTGAAAGCCAGAAATAAAGTGTTACTCCACTGGCTCCCCCCCTGTGGAATTCATTCATGTCTTTTCAGTTCTTTTCAACACTTTTCTTTCAGACAAGTTTTGCCTCACCACCATGTCTTTGATGACTGAGGACGTCCAAGGAGCGTAGTCATGGGAACTGTCGCCATAGGGACAGTCAAAGCAACGCTTTACATCGTACCCGTAGTTAAGAATCATTCTCAGCATGACCTCGTCTTTCAAGGCGTATTGCAGTGCTGAGGGGAAGTGAGTGGTGTTGACGCGGGAGTAGTAGTTTACATTCGCCCCAGCCTTCAGCAGTGTGTTGATCAGTTCGTAATTGCCCTGTCTGAGAGCCACCTGCAAACAGTTGATTGGATCCTGGTTCACCATTGCCCCAGCCTCTAACAGCAAACGGGTGCACTGAAGATCATTGTTGGACACAGCAAAAAAGAGGGCAGACTTGCGATCATCATCGTAGTTACGGCGCACCCTTGGGTGCAGCATGAAGTTAGGATCGTAGCCAGCTTTGAGCAGCATCTCCACACAATTTGCATGCCCCCCAGCAGCTGCAGAATGGAGAGGACTCATCCCACTTTCCTTTACAGCTTCCAGCTTAGTCACGGGGATGAGGTGCTCCAACGCTCTGTCAAGAGATTTGAGAACATGACAGCGGTTCAGACTCTTATGTGCAAAAATGGGAAAGAAAGATGTCATAAGAAAGATATTCCTCACAGTATGTGGCCATGGTAGGCCACACGGTGAATTGGCAGGTGTCCACTGTAAAGAGGTAGGTTTGGATCTGCCCCACTATCCAGCAGCAATGAGATTATGTCGGGGTGTCCTGATGCTGCTGCATCAAACAGAATAGTTCCTGACTCTGATTCACACCGCACATTGGCTCCTACAAAATTAACACAGATATTGTTGGAGTTTTATGTTTAACAGATAATCTAATAAAAAACAGCACAGAAAGATTAATCTGTTATAAAACTAAGGCAATTATCCTCACAGTCTTGTATGCAAATTAATTTATAATCTTCCACTGTGCCATCCTGTGTTTCAGACAGAGTCAGTCAAGATGGAATGGAACTGAGATACTTTTGAAATCCATACTGGAGATTTTATCACCTGGTCTCATATACCTTTCTCTACCAGGACCTCCACCACACTCAGATGTCCATTCTGTGCAGCAAGAGCCAGTGGAGTTTTCTTTTTGATGTCACATGCATTTGGGTTGGCACCGGCCTCAAGGAGCAGATAGACGAAGTTCTCCAGGCCTAAAAAGGCACACTCGTGTAGGGCTGTCCTATTCAGTGGTCCTGTTTGGTCCACTTTGGCATTGTAGCGAAGCAAAAGTGTAGCCAAGTCATACTGGTCATTCAGAATAGCTAAGAGAAGGAAAAAGACAAAAAAAGTATTAAATAAACAGAAAACGTGTGTCTGTAAAATAAGCTGACTTTTGCATACAGATGTCACATACCAGCCACAAGGGGAGAATCCTGTTCATCATTCTGGACATCTGGGCTACTACCATTCTGTAGCAGGAATGTGGCGTTCCCTCTGAGTCCATGAACCACAGCCAGAAACAGTGGCGTCTCACCCTTTAGGGTACGACACTGGGCTACGCCTGGAGGTGATGCTAAAACACAAAACAACCAGTTAACATGCCAGAATTAAAAACGGGTCAAACGTTACTTTTATACTTTCAAAAACCTCTCTTTACCTGAGAATATAACCTCCAGTATCTTTTTATTCTCTTGCACTGCAGCCTCATGCAGAGGGATCCATCCTCGTTCATCAACCCTGGACAGAGTCTCTGGTTGCACTGTCATTCTGTTCACTGCATCTTCATCACCTAGATGTGACAACATTTCATCAGAGCTTTAAGCAAGATTAATGATTACCTGCATCAGCTTCTTCAGGTTAAAGATTTCCATCAACTCACCTTCTTTGATTGCTTTGAAAATCTCATCAGGATCTTCACTGGGTTTCAGATCACTATCAAAGGAAATAAAAAGGTGACAAATGATCAAGAGATACACACTGTACAGAAAGAGATATTAAATGCTGCTTTGCTAGAGATTAACCTTGGATTCAACCCTTTGAGCTTTCTATATTGGATTAGACTTTGTTCGATTATATATTGCGTCGCCTCATCTTCATCCAAGTCATCCTCCGATTGGTAAAAGTCATCTTCTGACTCTGTCATCTGTTAAGTCCAGAAGGGGTTGTTGCACAAAGGGATGTTCTGGGGAGACACAGCAACAATGTAAACAAGACCATTAAATCCGTTGAACCACACACAGTCCTAAATATCATCAGGAAAAAGTGCATTACTGCACATTGCAGCTAAACACAGAAAAGTTGCATTTAGCCTTGTTCCTGTTGTTGAAACAGATGTAAAAATGAGTTTAATGCCACTGAAATGCACTTGGCATGTTAATTATAATGATTTTGATGAAATATTTGATTATTTTCGGCTTGTATCTCCTACCTTTTAGCCTCTTTAAGGGCAGATCTCCTGCAAAGAATTTGCAGTACTATTTGACAGCATGGCCAGAACAAATGCATTCCTGCTGTACAAATGATTGTTTGGGGCAATTCTTCAATATTAACCTTGCAAATGTCATAAAACTGAGGCAACAACAAAACATTTTAGTGCTTTTAAATGACACGGACACTTGACAACACAAACTCAAATTTTAACAGCCACAAACCATCATGCTCAAACAGGTTGTCTGCCACAAACTCCACATGTTAAACAATTTAGTTTTTCTCTAGATTCATTAGTTATTTATTGTCAAATGTTTACCTTCAGTTAAATGCCTGTTTGCCTTCGGTGGCTTTTGTGACTGTAGAGCCAGTAGGCTCCTCAGCACCCACACATACTGCAGCTATTTATATCTCTCCCATAAATATCAGATCACGGGGTCTTCACAGCCAGCACCTAGCTTTGACCCACTGAGCTCTGCAATGAATACTTCCATGCAGCTCATATGCACATTCACTAACAACACAGGGGCCATTGCAAAAAAAGACAGAGAACTTTGGCAGTAACATTGAAAAAAACAATAATAAAATTTTAGCTTTTTGTCATTCAGTGCACACAAGCCACAAAAAGTGTTATTAGCGCTCTGTATCTTTAAAGTAATGCTTTGATTGCACTTTAATAATGTGGGTTAGTATTTGTGTGAATTTCCATACAGAGTACACCGAGTTTAGTTTTTTCACTTTTTATTTCGTGATCATTCATAATAAAAGCCCACTTCACTTCACTTTTGTTGCTGTTTTATGTGCGAGAGAACAGAATGATAAATGATAACAGTAAAACAGCAGATCATAGCCCAAACATTCATATGTGAGGTATTCACAAGGAACCAAAAGGAAAGTGAATGTCAAACAGAGGCAAGGGGGAATTGAGAAAAAGGAACTGTTATTTGTCATAATCTTCTTTTGTAAACACATCTGATGCACAGTGGATTACTTTACTGTCAGTTTAAACATCTTTTAGTTATATTTTTGGAGAGAAAATGGAAAACAACCACCTTGCTTTGTTTTTGTACTAGCAGCTGGACTATTTGAACTGGAAATGGTATCATGCATCATTCTTTGTACTCTACATAGCAATCATAAAATGTTTGATCCATAGTTTTAAAAATCATACTCAACTCCTCAGCAGGTCACAGATAGGTATCATGTTTAATTTGCATTGTCAAAGAACACAGAATCAAAAAGGCATGAACATGTTTCATGTTTTGCTGTAATGGGCTTGAGTTTTTAACTTTTTAATGTCTGATTTCAGTCATCGAGCTGGCAGAGCATGGCCACGCCGCGCTTGATCCAGTGCTGAGGGCGCCTGCTAGTGGGCAACATCAAGGAAATGACAAAATTGGTGGAGTGGCCTGTGGTAGAAAGAGTGCCTTTCCTCTCACTGGTCTTGTAGAGAGGGCAGACAAACAGCTTCTGAGGCTGACTCATGTTGTTCTTTTGAGCTGCATGGAGAGAAGGAAGCAAAGAAAAAAAGGAATAAGAGGGTCAGAAAAAAGAAGAGAAAATCATTATTAAAGTAAAAAAGTTAACAATAGTGGGCTTTAAGCGGACACATGAAAATGTGAATGGCCATGCATTTAAGTTATCATACATTGAGCAGTGTACAAGATATGGTCACACCTACTTGGTTTTATCCAGATGATGGGCACCAGGTCAAATAGGACTTTGGGATACTGCTCAGCCAGAAATCCACTGACGATGAGACAAACAGAGTTTCAGGGGCAGTTTGAGGTTCATCCAGTCTCCTTGTACTTCTTTATCGAAATGATGTACAACTATTATTCTAAAAATAATCAAGTGTATAATGAACATTTACCTTCCTTTGTCCCATCGAGCTCCATCAAGAAACAATCCATGAACGTATACACCATCTTCAGGTGCTGTGTCGGACTCATCGATGGGAAGAACCTGTAAGAAGAAATTTACAAAACAAACCAAAAATCAATGTATCCTGAGGACTACAAGAAGAGTTGGAGACAAACAAATTACAAAGTGAATGTGTTTGACCTCAAAATCAAAGCCAAGCAGGTCAATGGGGACATGATATTTCCTGGCATAGTTCTGCATAGCCCCAGTTAGGAAGGCCTGGGTGAAGAAGAAGCCGGACAGCCAGAACACGCTGGGTTTACTGGTGTTGTACCAATCCTACAAAAACATGAGTAAAAAGAGAAACTGTTAACTGGAGTATCTCATCAAATCTCTCATATCATCATTGTCCTTTTCATCCTGTTAACATGAATGATTTTTATCAAAATGTCTTACCTGCAAAAACTTAAGTCTTAAGAGAAAGTCAGTGATGTAACTTCCCAAGGGCTTGAGGCTAGGATAAGAGCGCTTGGCCCATTTCTCTGGGACTTTGCCCACTATCAAACTGCCTGCAACTGCCTCCAGCTCTGCGTCCATCACCACCAAACCCTTTATAGCCTTTAGCAGGTTCTTTAGACTCACACGGATGGTACTGCACAGCCTAAGAGCCAGCAAATACAGCAGTTTAGTGAGATAAATTAGTTGATGATTGGCTTTATGTCTTAAATTCTGCACTGAGCTGGCATCCATACGTGTTGTAGCGCTCCATCTCTTGTACGAGCACAGTGTTCATACTCTCTTCATAGAGCACAGGGAACTTCAAGAGAGCTGCTTCTGTGTCAAAATTAGGTGGAAGCTGGTGGAAACATGCAAGTGAAACATGCAACTTTAACCTGATGAAAGCATTACATGAAAAAGTAATTATAATTCATCCTGGGATGAATAAAAGTGCATATAAAATACCTAAATAAGGATTAAGGAGGGGCGATTTAGTTACTTCATACCTTTGTGAGGATGTCATTTGCTATGTCATACAGGGTGTTGTCACTCCCAGAGCTAGCCCCACCCTTGGCTCCTCCACCCTGTGTCAGTAGCAGTGAATCAAACAGCAGCTTCGTCTGCTGGAGATCTTTAGAAATATCCACATTTTCATGCATCCCAAATACCTCTGGATGCTGGCTGAAAGGAAGCTCCTGGAAAACAATACAGATATTACTCAGATGGAAGTCATTATACAAAAAACCCCCCAAAAAACCCAAAAGATGTTTATGTTCTGCTTGTCTGCTATTTTGGGTTGCTTCACCTTGATGAATTCAACATAGTCCTCATAGGTAGATTTAGGTGGGGCACAGTATTCGCCGCTGGGTGAAAAAGGGTACCGAGGCTTCTCAATGACATCCTTGTTGTAGAAATCAGCTAAGATGGTCAACAGGAGCCGCCTATCCCAGTCATCTGTCACACGGCCACCATAGTTGCACTCCCCGGTCAGATAAGAAATAGCCTCAAAGGGCACCTCATCATATTCCTTCACAAACAGCTTGAGGAAAAGAGGAAAAAGGAAAATAAATTAGATGAATAGTAGACTGTTGTGATGCAGTAACTTGGCCACAGTATGTGAATACCTGTAGCTGTCTGATGCTTATACGCAGGTCAGATTCATTGAAGCCATAAGGAATATTCCAGCCCAGGGGGCCAAACTTCTTCCTCTCCTGAACAAGAGCATGGAAGAAGCAAAGTCCATACAGGAGCTTCTCCCAAACCTAGTAGATTAAAGCCCACAGAGAATGTCTTTAATATGAGAGACCTATTACATAGATGATAGATAAATACAAATGCCTGTCCCATAACAAAACAAAAAAAATTACCCCTCCCAAAGTCTCACCAGCTCTTTATTTGGGCAGTTACTGAAGAAACTTGGGTCAGAAACAGGATCTGACAAGTAGGACTGCAGCAGGTTGAGTCGGAGCCCTGTAGGGGGTTCGTTTGTCATTTTCACCCCATTTTGCAGGATAGTCACTGGAAACTGACATCAGAAAGGATGTTTTTTTGTCTTATTTAAGTTCTATCTTGCTGGGTAATCAATTAATACAAACAGAAAGGAAATGCTTTGAGCTCTACCTTTGATGAAGGGTAGCTCGTGAGCCAAAGGCGGAAGTCTGGGTGGCATGTAGCTGGACTGAAGTCTTCACAAATTTTCTCTAGAGAGGACATCCAGGAAACAGCCAGGTGGCAGTTCTGCAAACATACCCATGTCCCATCCTGCATGGCTGTTGATATCATTTTGGCTGCGATGGGTCCCTGGCCCTGCCCCAGAGAGATGGACTGGAATTTGGCACCAGCCATGTCCTTGTCACCGGCAAACTTGAGTAAGCCTGTGGAGGGACAACGTTATTCCCCTGAATTTCATTGGTGGCTTTATATGGAACCTTGACAATCAATTTAGGGACTTACTAGCCATGGGATCAGCTCCTGGAGACAGAACAAACACGAGTGGGATGGTGGAGTTGGAGTCCAGGTAGCTCTTACTCAGGTCAAAGGGAGGAGGCTGGACAAATTTCTTTCCCAGTTTGCCAGTCACATATTTAGTCACAGCTGGCACAATCTTATCTGGCCTGAGACAGCGAACAATAATCATTTTCTGCAGCTCATTGAGTCGTTCACACCACGGGGCGGGGAGAAGAGTGTTGCAAGGCTCTTTGCTGTCATAAATAGGTTTGAAGTCGACTGGGTTTTTGATGAAAGCCTCTCTGTGGAATAAATAACATTTATTCACCCCATTAAACAAACAGAATTTATAATGACAGGACAGTAGATAGAGGGGTTGGATTTGTTTGAGTGAGTTGTGCTTTTTACTTGATTCCTTGTAAGCCGGGCAGTTCACTGGCTCTACAGATCTCATCCCAGCTCTTGTCCTGTAGCCAGGTGGGGTCGGGGTTGGCAATGGTATTCTGCAGGCCCACTCCTCCAGTCAGCAAGAACATAAAGTCAGAGTATTCAATCTCCTGTTTTGCTCTGAGTGGAAATAAAGAGGATGGGGCAATATTTGAAAAATTACAGTACTTTATTTGAGTATGTGGTTAAAAGCTAAAATCGACTTCAAACAATATTATTCATTCAACCCAAATCCCTTGATGGCTCTAACACTTACAGGAGTAGATTGCTGCAAAGGAGGAAGGAAAAGAGGAGTTTGTCTCTCTCAAAAAGAGAGCGGCAGACGTTACAGTACAAGTTATAGGTGAAGTGATCAATCAGGTATCGCAGCCTCCTCTCCAGGATCTTGGACTTGTTACTGATGAATGAAAGACAAAACATAGGACACTTCAGATGGACACAGACCAACTGTAAAAAGTATTTGAGTCTATTCAAAAAGTTAATGTTACATCATGGTAGAGTCTGTCTTTCCCTACAATTTCAAGTGCAACTGAAACTTTTCTGACTGAGTGCAGGGCTCAGCCTCCTTCCACTAGTTTGTCCCACTTTAGTCAGATATGCTTAGAGTACATGGAAGCATTTGTAATTTTCACAACTGCAGCTTGTGATTTCACAGCATAAAAATGCTAATTTCCTCTCTGTGTATACAGATTACATCTGCTGCTCTACAAGGTAAAAAGTCACATCTGATCCTTTTCACTTGCAGCTGCTATGTTGGGATATTTTTATTTTACTTTGACAATAATCACAAAAAGATGATTTATGCCTTCTGTTTGGTTTATGAATTGCACTTTTTTTTTTACTGAAAATGGCAAAAAGACATTTGAGATGATATAAAGAATATTACACCAGTTTAAGCACATATTTAATGGGCAATGACACAAATGTCAGGCAGGAACTGAGTCTGATATTCAAACCAAAATCAAATGAATTACTGAAAGAATCCTCCTCTGTATCAAATATGTGATTCCTGGTGGCATTTTAAACTGTTTATTGCAGGTTTCCTAACTGCCGTTACAGCAATAAAGCCCTTGCAGAT
>JAQNCA010000002.1:16634660-16650357 GCA_029783725.1 Acanthurus tractus | reverse complement strand
GTTAAATATTCCACCACCTCTTCCAATGAACAAACTCCACTGAGCTCAACCAGGGAAGAACTGGCAGAGTTTCTGCTCTATTAGACCCTCAATAGCAAAGTTCGGTCTGTTGACTGGCCCGCACAGAGCCTCTGAACTATTGAGTGTCTTTGTGTTTTGCAGTCTTTCTTTTAACTTTTCAAGGAAAAATTCCCTCAAGTCGAGCCATATTGGGCTTTATTTTTCCTGTGAAAGTGATTCTGATACCACAGGGCTCTGACCAAGTGGTGCTTCATCACAGATGCATACGTCTATATAAAGAAAACAGGGCTGCACTCAGGAATGTATCATTTTATGAGTTCACTTAGTCATCTGACCGTTAATACACAGACTGTTTTGTTCATCCCTGTGTAGGCTGATGAAGGCCAAATAACCAAAATGCAAACAGTTTTTCTTAATGTCAGCCACTGTGTCAGATACAGCAGGTGGTGGGCCGGGAACACAATACTGACTGTCTATAATACAGTTGTTTTTTTGCTATTCTAATTATTTTTTGGCTTCAACTTATTAGGTTGACTATTGGTTTCAGTCTGCATATTTTAAGATGAAATAACTCATGACTTGCATTTGTTTTGCAGCGGTGTGTCTGTAAATGTTCAAGATCTGGCCCCTTCTTGTGCTGGAGCTTTATTTGGTGAGCCAAAAGTAAACATTTAATTAAGTTTTAATTTAAGCACTGACCTAACAGATCATTTTTTAAAACCACAAGTGAAGTTAAATGAAGTCTTTTTTTGCATTTTACATGTATGTATCTGCATTTCTTTCACAGGTGTTATGAACACATGTGGTGCTTTCTCAGGTTAGTCTCTGTCTCTCAGTCTCTCAGTTTTGGAAAAACAAATGTTTATTGATGAATCTTTCACCGGCAGTTGATAAATTAATGTTTTAGATTTCAACAATTTATTAAGTGAATTCATTTATCCACCTCTTTGAATGCCAGCTCTGAGCTCATGTGTCTCCTGTCCATCATGCTGCCTCCTATGTGCCATGCATATTGCATCAAGGGAGCAGAACAGAGTTTATGTCAGATGAATAATACAGAGAACAGAGGATGACAGTTAGTGCTCCTGTGAGAGCTGTGTAATGGACCGTGGCACATTCTCTACGGAAAACTGAACAATCACATCGAAGACATTAGATGCTTTGTTTGTGTCTTTTGTTATAATATGCCGTTAGTGATGACTCTGTTTCTCTGTGCAGGGGTCCTAATGGTGTATTTCTCGGGGTACCTCATTGAGGCCACAGGCTCGTGGGCGACTGTGTTCGCCCTCATCACCACAGTGAACCTGCTGGGCCTCTGCACCTTCCTGGCCTTTGCTGAGGCCCGCCGGGTCGACATTGACTCTAGTAAGATCCGCCACCACAACATCCACATCTAAATCGTCATCCCCCTCCAGGGACTAGAATGCTGTTCCCAAGGGAGAGCCGACCTCGGGCAACCAGCAGTGTGGAGAACACTGGAGAAGTACCCAGTGGATAGCTAGTGGCACAAGGTTAAAAAAAAACTACATGTAATAAATTTTTGATCGGTTCTCCTGAGGAAGCACTGCAACAGTTACTAAAAAGCACACAGCAGAGCTGGCACAATGTTACTGAACAATCTTGTTGAGCTATAGAGTTGAATCATAGAAAAAAAAATGCAGCTCTGTCAGAAGAAGCTCTCTGTTTTAAAAAAGAGAAATGAGAAAGGTTGAGGGAGAGCTGCTGTAAGTCACTACCTCCAGGTCCCAGCTTGTGCCGCTCGTGGTGCTCATAAGGTTGCTGGGTTGCTGTTATTAAAGAAGATGTTACTTTGAACGAAATAGTTATCCAGTGTGTCGAAGGAGCTGTGCCAGTGATGGATATTTTAGTCTTAGGAGCTCTGACAGTTGTGACAAACCAGGGTGGTGTGTTCTTATCCTAATGGAATAGGGGGGGTGGTTTGGGTACATGGCGGGTGACAGCAGGGAGGGTCCAACCTCTCGTACCTGAAGTCTTTTAATAGCACGCCCCACTCAGCCAGCGTTGAGTGAACCGTCTGATTGACATCTCATTAGCCAGCTGCTAATTACTTGGCAGCGTCCTGTACGGTTTACCTCCTTTAGTCGCCATCTCCGTGCTTTCGAGCCCATCTTGTCGTCACAGTGAGGAGGGGGTGAGTGGGGTCATGGGAAACTCCATGGCAACAAGGCTTTTACTGAGTCTCCGTTTGTTGTCTCAAAGATGTTTCAAGAAGAAGAAGAAGACCAAAGGTTATCATTTGTTTTTGGGTTTTTTTCTATGTGATTGCATGTAATAGAAATACCTCACTTAATTCTATATTTATATGGCATCATTTCTTTTGTCGATTTAATTTTTTTTAGAGAAAAATATTAATTTAGATGACAGAAAAATGAGTATTTATTGGGTAAGATGACAGAAAATCATGGTAAAATATCAAAAGTGTAATGCCAATAACAAACCTTTCTAGTTTTCTCACTTATTCGTCCTCTCTTACCTGCACTTTCCTCTCAGAGGAGACAAGTTTGGTGGAAAGAAACTTGTACTAATTATCTTGGGCAAGGCAGACAAGTAGGATCTCCAGCACTGTTATGTTTAAAGCTCCACCAATCATGGTGGTGCCAGAGGTGGTTTAAATATCAGAGTCTCCATGTTACACACTGACATGATAGATGTCGAGTGACAGGAGGAAGCGTTTAAAATAATGTTCTCGGTTCAGTAGAGCTGAGGAGGAACTTTTGGTGCATCGATGTTATTGCAAAGTATGTAGCAACATGAAGCTAGCTGCGCAGCTCTGGCTGAATGTTGAAGTGATTGTTTGTAGCGTTCAGCTCCGGCAGTTACAGCAGTTTTACAGCTTCTGTTTCACACTGAGTCAACTTTGTCTTCAATCCAGATGCTCACTTCACACGTCTAACTTCAATCTATGCATTTATTATTTTGTGCCTGATTGACGCAATCTGAGAATTGTAAGATATGCACACTATGTCATTTATTGATCATTGTACATCGCTATGTTTTTGCCTTTCGTGTGGGAGTACTGTTGCCTCTGTTTGATTTGTTATTAATTTATTCTGTGTGTGGATTGTTGGTTTTCATGCAGACAGACTTGTTTCATTTTTTATAAACACCTTAAAGTGTATTCTTTGGTGAAATAATTTTTCTCGTTGCAGATTTCTGAAATGCTCAGTATGTTTCTTACGTTGTCGCGGTCAGTGGTTACAGTATGAGGCACAGGGAAACTGATTAGATTAAATCAATTCCTTCCTTTCTCTTACATCATTCAGAGCAAAGATACATTTGTTTTTCTGTACATCAGACATATTGGGATTATTTGTTTGTGTGTGTCTTACGTCACACAAACCTACTGATTGTATGGAATAGTTTCAGTTTATATCTGATCTGAAATATGACACCTAAGACAAATGACACTTTGATCCTGTACCTAAACTACCTTTGTAGTAATAATAAATAAAGTGTATGCATACACATTTGAGATTAAAAAAAGACCACTGCACAAAATCTATCCTACCAACAATCTTCATCAACCTTTGCAAATGTCAAAAAACCTACAACTGCCTTCATTGCTTGTTCCGTTTTTTCTGTCACTGTGTTGACCTCCTGCAAAATGTAAACATGTACATGAGAAATAGATGGAGTTCTGTTCGCCAACATATCTCAGTGAAGGCTCCTGAGAGCCATCTGACAAATAGTTTTTGATAGCATATAAGATGTATGATAAAAGAATGAATTAATGCAAGAAAATGCAGTATTCTAATGCTTTTGAGATATGTTGTATTTAAAAGCATATGTTAACTTTGAATAAAAATATATTTTGACAGCACTAGTGTGATGTGTTAGTTTGCTGCATGTATTTTCCCTGCAGTGCCACAGAGGGGCAGCACGGTATCAAAAATTGAGGAGGGCACATGGCGCCATCTAGCTTCTAAATACAAACATGGTCTGTCATGTAGAGGTCTTCTCAGTGATGATCTCTTCAAGTTTTCATTGAGATTAGATTCAGCTAAAGCAAATATTACCAATGATTACATGAAAGAGCATCATCATACATGCACTACATCCAGGTCAAGAATGAGCAAGGTCTTTTCCCTCGAAGAAGCTGAGAACCGTTTGTCTGTACACCACTGGCCAAATCTGCATGTGGATCAGCTGTTGAGCAGGTTCGAGCGCGGGTCTGTCCTGTTCACACCAGCAGCTCACTACAGGCCCAGATCCCGAGTCCGGGATAACGGGACGTATGTGGTGGCACCATATGGCAGGATGCTGTGTGCCATGTTGGCTAGCTGGCACTGCCCACGTGTGAATGGCCAGACGCTAGTCAACCCAACCCACTCCCTCCTCATGGGACCGAGCGGCTCAGGTTACCATGGAGACGGGTGGCTTGTGGCTGCTGCGTGGCGATGAAAAGAAAGGGAGGGGTCACAAGTGAGTGAAAGTAACAAGTCAGATAGAAGTCAGTGGAGGGAGGCCGGCGGTGATTTTGGCTTTGGATGTACAGTTCATACAAAAACAGCTACGGTGTTAAAGAGCTGGTCAGTCACTTACTGGAGTGCTCTCGCTGACAGAAAATGGTGTTGTAAAAGCAGACATAATCATGATGAGTGGCCCACTATTTAATTAGCAGAGATGAAACACTGTAAGGGGGGGAGTGTGTAGAGGAGAAGGGAGACAAACCCTCCCCCAACTTGTCAGCTGGTAAGAGTAACCCAGTAAAGGCAGGCCCCATCAGAGAGCCAGAGATACATGTAAATGAAATAGCCCTATTAATTAGTAATTAACATCAAGTTAATGACATTTCACTGTGTCGCCATCTCATCCTATGTCCTTCCTCTGTGGTGGAGGGGCTGTCTCTCCGGTCCCTGATCTGAATGCTAATTAGTGCAAAGCTAAACTGCCATATCGGGCTACCTAATGATATAGAGGCCCAGTTTAAGACTGGTCATTGTGTGCAGAGGATTAATCACTTTGTAGTAGTAGATCAGGAGGCTTTATAAGTCCACCACTCAAAAGAGGGCTGTGATATTGAGGGCCATTGACAGGTTTTATGTGCTAATTGCGTTGCGCCCGTTAGCCCAATGTTGGGTTATCCCTCGTGACTTAGGTTCACTTTTAACCATTCTCCTACTTTCTTTAAATATATCCAAGGAATATCTCTGTTAAGTTAGCATAAGAACAGTTTGGTACATCAAATCTAATTATTTCGGTGTTTTGTATGGTCAGATTGAGTTTGAAGACCAGGGAGCGGATCCACTCTCATTTGTTTTGGGTCCCCTCCTGAGCCTAAATCAGCTCGGTGACAGAAGTAATTTTACATGATGTGACTGCAGCCAGGTACAATAACTCTGTGAAGCCAGATGAAACATGAAGTTAGCACTCTGTACACAGCGGTGTTCCAGGGATGGACAAGAATGTCAGCTCCAAAATAAAGGAAATGTTTCCACACACTGATGTGCAGGGTAATGTCCTGCAATGCTTAACTGTGCTTTGAGTTTTTCTCTGGCTCCATTATGAATTCCTCTTGTTTCCTATAGCTGTCATTATCTCTTTCTCTCTCTCTTCTCTGTTGCCCTCATTCTTTTTTCTTTCCCTTTTTTTCCCCAAAACTCTGTTCTGATACATAATTGACCCTTTAAAACGATCCCCTGATTCCCAAACACATTCACTATTAGCACACCAGCACACACACAAACACACACAACCAAATATGTTGATTTCTGTCAATTAAACCCCGTCAGCTGTTTGCCTCCTGCTAGACATATGGCCTGTGTTAAATCTAAAGAGCAAATGGAGCCGCCATTGAGTGGGGCATCATTTTAATGGAACCCTGAGGGACAAGACCCACACCTGCGCAATAATAACATTAAACCATGCTCAACCCACTGGCCAGATGAGGACAGTGTTGGTTCGTGTGCACTGTGTGTATGTGTGTGTGTACACGCACATGAAATTTATTCTATCTTAATTCAGCCCCACCAGCAAATTGGAATAATCCGAACAAAGTGCAGAACAAAGTGCAGAGCAAAGTCATATCCAACGCTGACAGTTTTCACGTGTAACTCATATGCAGTGAGTTCTGTCTCCGCAGCCTCCACAGGTATGTTCGACATGAATCCTCATCTGCAGTGTCAGATTTCAAAGCTGCACCAGGAGAGGGGCAACTGAGGCAGCTCTCAGCCTCTCATGTTTGTTATTATATAAGCCAGAAAAAAAAAAACAAAACAAAGACACAAATGCACTCCATCATTGCAGACCATCTCTCCCCTGCAGTCAGAGTGAAAGTACAGAGCTTTTTTTTTTTCTCTTATTTTCAGTTCACAGGTCCTTCTTAAGAAACAGAGACAAATAACAGAACAAATGTTTAGAAATATAATTTTAGTTAACAATATGGTGCTATGCCTTTGGCAGGGAGCGTCAGATGCCTAGTTCTGAAACAAGAAGAGAACAAATGAAATAATCTTAAAACTGTCTAACTGTGCAGAAAATATTTCCAGTCTACCCATAGCAAATTTTAACTCCTTTTATTCAATTTAGATGACATAAACATATCAGTCTAAGAATTAGTTATTTATTTTAAGTCAGGCTGCAGCTAAAAGCCACTTCCATCATTGTTAATCCACTCATTATTTTCTCAATTAAGTGTTTAGTCTGTTAAATATCATAAAATAGTAACCCTTAAAATAGCAGTCAGTCTGTTTATTGTCATGTCAGACAAAGAACGCAGCAAATTGTCACGATTAAGCAGCTGGAACTGCAAAATGTTGCGCATTCTTTGCCTAAAAATGATTTAAATGATTCTTTGAATACAAAACAATTGAGTGATTGTTTCTACTCATTTCTAGCTTGTGAGGTGTTCATGCATGCAAAACGGAATTAGATACACACGGTATATACATTTCTAGATACTGAAAGCATTATGATTGATCATGAGTAAAAATGCTTGATGTATCAAAAACCGAAATCAGTTCGAGAATCAAAATAGGTAGTTGATTGTTTTTTTAAAAAATGCCTCATGCTGATTTAGAGCTGTAGCTGAAACTTATTTTAATATTTTTTTCAATCATGATTAACCACTGAGGAAGAAAATGGTAGAAAATGTCCATCAACCGTTCTGAGAATCCAAGGTGATGTCTTCAGAAAGCTTCTTTTGTTCAAGTAACATTCCAAACTCCAGAGATATTCAGTTTCCAAGCATATTAAACAGAGAAAAGTAGCAAACCCTCAGATTGTAGAAGCTGAAATCTGAGAATATTTAGCAGTTTTTGCTTGAAAAATGACTGCTGATGGTCAAAATAGCTGCCAGTTATTTTGTCGATTGACTAATCAATTAATCATTGCAACTTTATGCAAATCTTTCCTAAAATTTGCACAAAAAAAAAAGAAAAACAAAACAATGACTGTATGTTACCTACCAATGTTAACAAGAGATAAATGGGTTTGACACAAAATAAAACCTGGAAGGATGAAATGTTGTTCAACAGTTTTGATTTTTCTTTATTCACTTCCTAATAATCTGCAGCATTCTGTTTGTGCATGCACGTGAGGAGGTTAAATACCCCACCCCCCGTCAGAAGCCCCCCCACTCCCCCTAACACTCATCTGCTCCAGCTCTCCCCAGCTTCACACCGCTCACATCTCCAGCACCACCAGATCTCCCCTTTTTTCCTGCTTGCTCTTTACTAAAGTTTGGCTGTCAATCAGCAGTGGCCTCAGGCAACAGGCACTGATGAAAAGACCCCTGAGACAAGGAGACCCAAATTAGATTTCAATAAGGATGTTGAATATTCATATCAGGGAAACATCTAAAGGTAAACGCTTTTTGATCTCGGCACACAAATATCACTTGTGTGCATTCCCAGGTCCTGGCGCTCTGGTTCTACAGTGTTTTCTCCCCCAGCCTGGTCCGGCCCCGGCCTCGGCTCTGTCTCACTCCTCGGGGGCTACGATGGAATAATGATGATGGGGCTACAAAGGAGAAAAAGAGCCATAATGAATGTTTATACTAAAGGGACCCAATAGAAAGGGCATCCGCACTAAGTATTCAGTAATTAGTATTTAGCAGAAGTTGATCGCTGAGCGCACACAGTCAAACAGAGAGAGAGAGATACACACACACACACACACACTCATGCAGACACACACACATAACCAGGGCAGAATCACTGAGGCATAATCATTTGCTGTGTAAACTTTAGACAGGGGAACCTCCCTTGACAGCTGCAGTCAAAACACAGTTTCATTGCTCCTGTCAACATGTTTCCTTTATTTTTATAATTGACTCCACTTAGGGTCTTTCTCCCCAAAATGTCAACAGAATTCACAATGTGGCTGTTTATTTTTCTGAACATACCTGGGTTCTGTGGCTCATCATCTCTCCACAGAATGATAACCATTTTTAACATTGCACATTGTTAATGCATATATCTCTCCTAACCTCAGTGCTAATGCTGTCCTTTTTTCTGTCTTACCTTGATGTTTTTTTGTTGTAAACTATACTGGTTATGAGACCTAAATGAAAGGGACAACATCCTCTAAATACCCCGAAGAAATTGCCATCACTTCCATCTTCGTGGCAATGGAAATGTGCGGGGATGGTGGAGGATGTGGGGGAATGCTCTGGTTGGGAGGGTGGGACTGCCCGAGGCTCTTTTATCCCCACAGAGTTGCCACTTCGCTTGGGAACACACCATGAAGCGAGTCCCGTAATGAGACCAAAGGATGGGAACACCATCTCCTCTTGACGCAGGAAGGGAACATGCAGCTAATAGTCCACATCAACTTCGATCATCAATAATGCGTCAAGAGCGGCCGTGATAGTCTCGATCAAGCGACTGTGGCTCATGATGCATGGAGACAAGCCAGCTCCATCCTTCAGCAGGGCTAATGAAAAGCAAACCATTCTCCTCTTACATTATACTTTTCTCTTGTTATTTTCTCTCACTCTGTGTTCCTCTCAACCTCCCCCCACCCTTTCCTTACAACATGATGGTCAGTCCATTGCCAGGCAATCTGGTCTGTGATGTTGTTCACACCTCCATCGAGCCAAAAAGAAAAAAAAAAAAAAATCTTAGACAAGATATGATGACTTGCCCAGGTGGTGTGTTTCACTGGTCTCTTGGTCTTATGGGTGAGCTCAGCCAACTAAGGTGTGTGTATGTGTGATTGTGTGTGTGAGTGTGTGTGCATCTGCCTACAGTATATGATGGTCTGCTTACCCCAGGCCCTGTGCTGTGGTGCTGTGATGCTGAGTGTCACCCTGCTCCGGCCTGAGCCCTGCAGCCAGAGAAACCAGCTGTGAAACTGACAGGTTTGTCTTCTGCACTCACCTACTCGCTTTCTTTCCCTGCACACACACACACAAACACACACACACACACGCACACACACACATGCAACCACCACATACACATAATGAGACACACACACACACACACAGACGGACACACACAGTTTCATGGCCTGAGGTTTAAGTACACATGCACACACAGCCCCCCTCCTCTACATCCACACATATCCACAGACCATCACACAAGCTGCAGGCAGTCTTTCTCATGCCAGCTACAAAACACAGTGCAAAAGGAATATGCTTACAGAGCTCAGATACACTGTATAGTGGCTACTCCTAACCTGAACACATTTTTACAATTTGATAAAAATCTGAAAAGATATTGAAAAGCGAAGTGAAGTAAACTTAGGACAACATTTTCCTTTAATATCCCCTTTCCTTTAATCACGGAACCATGTTATTTATCTATCCAGATTGTTTTATTAGGCTGCACATAAGAAAGAGCAGAGATTTGATGCCTTCCAAAAGCTTTGAGTAAATTAGGATAAATAAACAGTGAAATATATATTGCAAATATGTATTTATTGCGGATGTCAGTCCTTTTAAAAAACACATTTTTTTGTCTCATGAACATATGTAGTTTTGTAGATTAACTGCTCATATTGCAATTAAAACACAAAGAAAAACGTTGTTTTAAATGCCTCTCCATGCAAAATAGCGCATTCAGCCGGTGCATCATAAACTGCTGTCTTCTGCACATTTTATTTGACTTAAAACTTAATTAGAAACTGAGGCTGACCAAAGGATTTGATTTGATTTGATCGGATATGACTTTATTCTCCCAGGTGAATGCATAAATCTTGCAGCATACACATGTAGGTTTGCATGCAACCAAGTAGCACATACATGTTTGTGTGTATTCTGTATCATGTAGGTCAATGAGGACATGCAACATCGCCACAAGCATCTGAACTTGTGGTCCATCCAGGAAAAGCTGATGAGTTACCCTTAGGAGATGCAGCCTTCTATGGCACCTTCACCCACACCTAACGGACACCTAGCGAGCACACAAATCCTCTCTCCCTCTCTCTTACACACACACACACACACACACACACACACACACAGACTTTAACACACAGTAGTGAAGGATGCCATGTGTATCCAGGTGTCTGGCTGTGCTGTAGCACCCTTCAGATGTCACAACGACAGAAATCAGTGTTCTGACCAGAAAGTCTGCAGGCACCATGCGTGTCTTACCGCGCCACATTCGTGTACTCGAATGTGTGTGTGTGTGTCTGTGTGTGTGTGTGTGTGTGTGTGTGTGTGTGTTGGCGCATCTGTGCACGCATATGCACGTGTCCTTGTGTGTTGCTTATTCCTAGAGGGTGGGGGTGAGAAAAACAAGTGAGAAAACAGCAAAACAAGTTAAGAGACAATGAAGAAAGCAACACTGGCACCTGTTTCCCCCGTTGTGGAGGGCGAAGAATCCACCTCAGAAGCTGCACTGCCTGCTCCTTTGATGCACCGGTTCCACTGATGATTTGATCTCTAGAAATTTCAATCTTACAGCATTCACTATATCACCTTTTTCTCTCCTCTAACCCTTCACAAACATGCTCTCTTCCTAACACAAATGCACGCTTTTTTTTTTTTTTTTTTTTGGGTTCAGTTATGTGGCCAGATGTCCAAGTTGACATAGCGCTTAAGGCGTTTGACTGGATGAAACAGTGTATTGGCTGCGGGTAAAGAGGGATTAAAACAGGGCCTGAGGCACTTGTGTTATATTGAAAACATCCTGGGCTGCTTTGTATGGAGATTTGCATAGATTGGGGTCTGTGCGGCGATGGCCCATCTGCTGAAGTGCATTGTCCCCAAACAACAAAGTGTGTTTAAATATTTCACATCTCCATCTACTGGGACGTAGGTACATAGAAATGAGTGAAAAGTGAGTGAGAGAAATAGAGGGCGACGGAGAGGGGGGTGAAAAAAGACCAAAAAAAAAAAAAAAAGGAACGAGTAGATTGGCAGAGCTTTGAATTTGAACTGCTCCCAAATGTGCCTCAGTCAGAGCCACAGTAAATAACACTATTGCCGGCCAGGATTCGGGAAAATGAGGAAAATCTAAATATAATACATTGTAAATCTAAATTCTGGTGGAAAACATAGTTGTCCAAAAGCAGAAATGAGAATGTGAAATGTATATTTTGCGCTCCAATTGTGCCACGAATATCAAGATAAATAAAAATTAAGATTTGAACAGCAAACATGCAATCATATCAACTTTACACTTGACTTCAAACTTTCCGCAAATTTTTTCTCCATATAAAAAAATAAATGCATTTATCGTGACATTAGACGGACATTTTCACTCAATATTAACAGATTTATTTTATCATTCATGCAGTGTCAAATTAACTCTGAAAAGCACTGACTATGTTGATAGAAAAAAACCTGGCAAATATCCACAATAGGCAGTTTGTTAAAGACTGGTCCAGTATTAAGTTATCATCCCTCTGGCCCAAACCCTCTTTATTATATTAATGCCATAACTCTGGATTTCTGTGACATTTAATGGCACTGTAAAATTAGATAATTACTGTAATATATCTGTGTACTCATGCCCGTTTCCGAGGTCAGAAACATAAAAATTAATAAGGAACAAGTGGGAGAATGGGGACAGAGTAGAGAAATTAAATGAGAGAGTGTATCAGTGTGTGTATGTGTGTGCAGGAGAGTTCGAAGTGTCAAAGATGGCAAAAGTTGGTTTTATTAACGTAAAGAGAGCACAGTCCGAAGTAACTTTGACATCCAATGTTTATGCATCCTCTCCCGATACCCCTGCATTTTTATTTTCGCTCTCCTCTCTCCCCGTGTGTCTTTCATTTCAACCAAAACACACATCAAATGAAAAACATGCTCAGGGCAGTGGATGGTGGATGGAACAGTAAGGTGATTTAACGACGGGACGGTTTGTGTGTAGGCTGGACAGCCTGGTGCAGCCTCCGTCTTCACAACCCGCACACACACAGGCCCATGCGCACATTTACACATACGCACACACACAAGCCGACACAGACACACACACAAACACACACACACAGACACCAAATATCTGAAAAAACAGCCAAGATGGACGTGAGGAACATGTTGCCTGCACGGGGGAGGATTTTGGAAAGAAGAGCGTGGTCAATCTGTTTGTTTCTCTGCCACATCCAAGAAGAGTGATAATTTCATTTTCTTTCATTATTTTCTCTCTTTTATTGTACTCCTAATGTCAGATTTTGAAAGCTGCTGAGGTTTATGTTTAAGAAAAGAGCATATCAGACAATGGTTTTATTTATTTTGCAACAAAATGTCAGTCATTCTGTCTCTCTTGTTCCCACGTAGTGAGACAGTAAGACAGCAAATACAGACAGACATACTGTATTTGTGCTACCTGCATCTCCCTCTGTGCCACCCCGTCTCATAAGCCAGTTCATTCACGCAAACTCTTTAGTCGTCGAAGGTCACGGATGGAGGGTCTGTGAAAGAGTAAAACAGACACACATTAACCCCCCATTTAATCAGGATTACAGAGAACAACCAAGCATTATTTAACACACATCACCGAGCATGACAGCAGTAGGGAAATATGGGACACACACATACACACGCACACACACACACACACACACACACACAAACACAAATCCAGCACAATCAATCTAATGGTGTGCATTAGTTAACTGCCAAATGTTGGGCTTTTTATGGCAGGATCACCCGTCCCTTGAAAAGATAAATACGGTGCACAGATCCCAGTAATTACAGCAATCCCCTTACAGCACACAGAGACCGTCCTCACTCACCAGCCTCTCTGGAGTGCTGTCGCCCTGTAGATTAAGTCATTTAGGACAGTTTCAGGGCACCGGGGTGACTGAGCTGGTAGGAGAGGAGACAAAAGGACAGACAGGGATGGTGTTAATGCGTTTTGTCTTTATGGCATTCTGGGGGAGGGGCTGCACTTTGCCAAAAAATGTTGACATGCTGGATAAAACCAATAGATAAGGACAAAGTCAAATATTTCACATGGACACACCTGTGATATATGGAACATGTAATATGATATCTTTAATCTGTAAAAATCCTGTGATTTTTTTTGAGGTTATGTTCACAAGTATCACAACCTTTCAACTGATGGGTAAATGAATCAGAGCTTCAGTCACAGGATCACGGCTATTGTGCAGATAACATCAAATTAATGAGCAATGAAGAAAAGGTGGGCAGTCAGAATGTAATATTGCAATCCCACCAAAATACAGCCGACACCAAAGGCTACTACTTTTGCATCAGCATCCGTACAATGTGAGAAAACTAACAACAGAAGCCTTTAAGCAGTCATCCAGAAATCCTGATTCAAACTCATCTGATGCCCGCCCTCTTTACCTGATTTGGCTAAATTTCCCCAAGATAAAAGAAGGAGATCAGTGGTTGCAATTTGGACAGTGATGATGTCATGATGGCTGCTGTGAACCTCATTTGGAAAATTCAAGACACACACTTCTGTGAAAAAAATATCAGTCTGCTCCATGATAACTGTACTAAGTGCGTAAATGCAGGACAGGACTATACTGAAAAATAAATACCATAAGCCATGAACTTTTCAATCACTCCTTGTTTGTTGAATGTAATACAATTCAAAGCATCAACACTTTATCTATCATAGATTTATCAACACGAGCTTTGGATTGCCATGCATTAAGCTGTGAACACATTTGAAGGTGCTCTGTGGAGCTTCTTTGTATGAAAATAAATGTATTTTATCATGGAGTTTCGAACCAGAAAACACGGTGTGTCCTTTAGGACCTTAAAAACATGATGAATGCATAAAACATTTGCAAATATATATTTTTTGGAAGATTAAAAAAAAAATGCTTTCTTTACCTGCATGCTTGCTAACTTGAATTATTTCCTTTACTACATTTACAATGCTCTATTGTTCATTACCACCATCTCTACCTTTACCTGTATTTTTTTTACAGCTGCACTTGTCATGTAAAATTTGTGCATCTACCAAAATCACCATGACGTCATACAAAAGACGAGTCTTCTCTCCTCACACATGCTTCTCTCTTAAAGATCTTGCTGAAGACTATGTTGATACATTTCTCCCAGCTGTTGATCACAGAAAGTTTAAGATGCCTTGACTGAGTCTATGGTGATGCAGGTTTGTTTCAGTGTGTGTGTGTGTTTGTGCAAAGGGCACCGATGGGTGCAGTTCAGCAAGGGAACTGAGCACAGCTTTCAGGCCGCAGGGCGATTGATGTCCAGTGGGTGGCTCAGGAACGCTAACTCACACTGCCCTCTGACTGCATCTAAAACTCTCATTAGTTTAAGTGTGTGAGAGTTCGCTTCCTTTGCACCCTTCAGAGCACAAAGAGAGGCAGAGGGCCAAAACTACTCAGATGGCTTTCACTGCACAGGAAGCATGCAAGGAAGTGAATGTGCATGTCTACAAGCACACAAACTTTCACACAAAAACTCAGTCTTGCACACACATTAATGTCTCTTCTTGTCTCTTTTGCTGTATGTCTTTCTTCTTGCAGCATGCATGTACATAAGCATGAGCATGCAGCTTAACAGCAGGGCCCACCGAGGTCGGAAATATGAGCGGTAAACATTTGTATGGACAGATGTGGATTAATGTTCATCTTTTCTTCAAGCCAGAGATTAAACCTGATTTACTGCCTAACAGGTTTTAGTATTTTTTTTCTCTATTTGATTGCAGAGAGATGGAAATGAAGAGAGGTGGTAAGTGATGAACAGTGGAAAAGAGAAACAAAGGAAGAAAACAGAGTGATTGTGTCTCTTACTTGTGGGGAAGTTGCCAAAAGAAGCCAGACAGTGAAAGTGGAAGGAACAAAGACAAAAAAACAGTGGGATTGGATGCAAAGGGAGGCAGAGGGAATCGTCAGATGCTCCTTATTCCTGTTGTGGGTTGCTGAAGTGAAGGAGGAGAAATTTGAGTCATGGGGACGGAATCAGAAATGTCAACAGATTGAGTCAGAGCAGAGCTGGGACCGTCTGGAAGGAGAGAGTATCAACACTGACTGAGGGGCACGCAAGATTTTGGGACCGTCGCTGGGCTAATGGCAAAATTATTGGACATCATGTGCGTGCGTGTGTGGATGTGTGTGTACGTGTTGCATGGGGGAGGATGTGGGATTGGCTTAGTCTTCTGTCTATAATGAATGGTTAATGTTAGTCGGGGAAAAAATGAATACGGTCACCATCTGCTCGATCTAAGTCTGCGTTCTGTGCGTGTGTGTGTGTCTTTGACAGTCATGCAGACATTCACCACACACACACACACACACACACACACACACACACACA
>JAQNCA010000002.1:16596914-16618064 GCA_029783725.1 Acanthurus tractus | reverse complement strand
AACAGGTGTTGTAAGTATGAAAGTTATTCATGAAGGTAAGGCTGCCACCTAGTGTCCAGAATGGAGCATTACACAGTAATGGGGCTTTATAGAGATCAACAACCACAACTTACAGCTCCACTTCCCATTTAGCTTCCTGCAGGCTCATTTGGCTGTCTTGTGCCACCTTGTGGAGGAAGATGCTCAATAAATATTATAATGCCATTAATAATAATTTAGTCAAAATTTGGACAATGTGTTCCTTCACTTGGTAATTTTAAAGGTGATTAGTAACATTGATTGCACCGCTAAAGAGTCCAATAAAAAATGTCGTTGCATCTTTTGTCTAACTCCGATAGTTTACAGTCACTGTGAAGAATGGTATATCTGCAGAGTTTGACATTTGAAAGCTGTTTTCATATTCAAGTTTCTCCGTGATCACCATAAATCTGAGTTTTTAATGTGTACCAACAAGTGTTTCATGACATTACAAACAGTTTGGTTACTCATCATGATCACATATGCATCATATACAAATATAGTGTGAAAAAGTGACTTCTGTGTAAAATCCTTTGGACAAATTATTTTATTTACTTCATTTATATAAAATAGTTTTTGACACTTCTCTCTGTCTTACATTACATGCTGCACCTGCACAGGTTTGTCTCATATTCCCATGAAAACCCACGGATAGAATAGTGATTACCAGACTTTTATTAAAACTGACACATACTACTAATTAAATTTAAGCTAATTATGACTTCATTCTTTAGCTGTCACTTTAACTGGGATTTGAGTTGGTCATTGGTTTGAATTGTTAAATAGTCAGAAGTACTACCAAACCTGAATACGATGATATTCAAACTTGTTAATTGTTACATGCACTCTGCAAACATGGCATCCTGACCGTTGTGTTGAGCAGTAAGTCTTAGTTTTACAGCAATGATGATCAAATATATTAGGTGATAAAATTGATTACACTTACATGTACTGACAAATAATTTGGACTTGAGTGTATTTAATATGGGCTTCCTGTGGTTGTGTGTGTTCATCAGTGTGGAAATGAGTTTTTTAGAAGAACACCAAACATGTCCATAAAGATGTGGAATCCGATGTCCAAGACAAGTAAGAAAGGGTGAATGCACCTGAACAGATGGGAAAATAAAGCATAACTATAACCCACTGAAATTATTCTGATTTTTGATATTTAAGGGTAAATTTTTGGTTTGTTAATTAATTACACAAACTTTTGCAAAAATCAATTGTTCTATCTCACCACAGATATTTTGGTTGAGGGGTTATTAAAAACATTAATGATGGATCTGTTATGTTCAAGAGTCCCTGTAATTCATTGCAGTGTGACAGTGAGTCAGCATGCACATTAGCAGAATGCTAAGGCTAAAACAGCTAAGTTCATTTAAACACAACCTCTTTTATTTGCTATCAACAAGTAACATCAGAGAAATTATAGCAACATCCCAATTACACAATGGATGATATACTATCATGTTTTATGTCCGTCTTGACTGAGACCTTAGAGGAGATAAGAATGATTTTTGTGTGTGGTCATTAATTATGCTACAAAGTTTCAACCAACAGAGAGCACTGCAGCAACAGTTCTGCATACAGTGATGATTTTCAATTGAACATCCACAGGATGACATACAATCATTTGTCCAGCAGATGGCAGAAAAAGACTTGACAACATTTTGATGTCACTGTAGGTCATTTTTTGTACATTATTTTTTTAAGTATATTCTACCCATTGGATATCTTGATTATGTAGAATGATCATCTTTAACTAATTATGATACAAAAATTAAAGAATTCAATAACAAGATACAGACAAATAAAGCTATTGTTTCGACCCTATCTCAAAGTCTGTTCAAAAAAGTGAAACCATTTAGACTGTTGATATACACTGGTAAGAAAAATCCAGTACTGATAATATATGTATAATTCCAGTTTTTAGTCCATTGTGATCACATCCCCTAGTGTTCATTTTACAGCACTACACAGAATTGTCACCTTTTCCAAGAGGACCGAGCATGAAAAGCTTCTGACTCACTGAGAATGGAAGAAAAAGCAAAAGTGTCAACACACCAACTAATAATACATGATGCTTTTAAAGCCTGTGCTGCAGCTCTATGTCACCATAGCAACTACCGGCTCAGCTGCATACAATGGTGGCACGCCACATTCGGCTGCAACTCTGAGAGCTGAGAGAAACACTTACATCTGCAGTGGCGGAATAGGGCCACCATGGGGCAGAAAAGTATTTTCTATTGCTGAGAATATGGTGGCGCTGTCAGGCTCCATGGAGACAATGCATGTGTGGATGTACACAAATGTGTGTTTGAATGCACGCACGCAGATGCGTAGTCGCGAGCATCCACAGTGTATATCTGCTGTGTCAACCTGACGGTGTTAGTGTTGCTGTTTGGCTCATGGATGAAGTGGAAGGAGAGCATTTTGTTAGAAGAGATCACATGTTTTAATGGTGCCGGTGTTGCTATTCAAAGTTTTACCAGGTCTTGATAATTGCTAATGTGTTGTTTATCGAGAACCAGCAGGGTCCACACATGAGAGTTTTCTCTCCAGGCTATCTCTTGTATCCTAATTTGCAGCCCCACTCTCCATTTGACTTTTCTCACCCATGCTCTCTCTTTCTTGCTCTCTCTCTCTCTCTCTCTCTCTCACACACACACACACACACACACACATGCAGACACATCAAAGTGCTGCTCTGAGTAAAGATGGAACAGGCTCCTTTGATCTCTCCCTGCCGGCTCTGATTAATGTGTGGATTTACAGTGCAGAGCTACAGGGACCTGGCAGCCATGACACCCTTCTGCTGCACTGGAATCTAGTTTTCCTCGCAGCCAATCGCAGCCCTTGATTTAATTCATTGCTCCAATCACGATGCTTTTCACACAGGCACTCAGAAAAGAACGAAACAAACCCAAGCCTCGCACGCACTCAAGCTTAAACACCCAACCCAAAGTCTCCAAAATCCCACCGCTGTCACAAATCACAGGACAACACAGAGTGTACCTGCCCAATCAGAGAGACTTCTCAAAGTATGCTTCACAAAGCTTTTTTTTCCCAAATTCAAAGCCTTTGCTTCATCTTAGAATAGACAGAAAGTTACATGAGATAGATGTGGATCGCTGTGGTAAATGTTTAATTCAGCGAGTCTTGGCAGTCATTTGCAATGGTGGGTACAGTGTTGGTGTTTGGTGGGAGGCTCGCTGATGACGAAGGAGCAAATGTTGGAAAAATGTAGCAACGAGCATCAAAGGGAAGTGTCTGAGCAGCACACATTGCACAATGTACTTTGTGCATTGCACATTGCACCCACGCCTTGTAAAAGCTAAGCCAAAATAAGTAAACAATGTACCCAGTCTTTACTCTGTCTTTGCTCTTTTTACCCCAAACCCCTCTCCTCCATGTCTCCCCCTCACTCTGCATCGTTTTCTCTCCATTTTGTCTCCTCTCACTGCAGTGCAATGCAGATTTTTCACAGGCTGGAGGTATGGTAGAGATAGGCGGGGTACCATGAATAATTGTTGAAGATATTTTTACTGTGACCCACTTTGGAGTGCCTTTCACCCCCCCTTAAAGGTGCCGCAGCCCTGCTCTGTTTTAAGTCAACATGAGGAGTTTAAATGAGCACCAGAAATGTATGAAACAATTCGCAGGTGAGTTTTTTGGTCTCAGTTGAGACCAAACTATCTGAGAAACATTTGACTTGTTGTGACTGATCAAGCATTGAGACAATTCTTCAGCAGCTTCATTGACGGATATTTTTGACTTAACTTGATTTTCTAAAAGCAAAGTGTGGCTCTTCATCCTCATATTGGGTGAAGAGTTTCATGTACGTGCATTATGGTCTTTACTCCTCAAGCCAAGTTGACTACACTGCATGTAGTTCCAGTGGTATGTCTTCTCAGTATATCTTGGTCTGAACCTCTGAATATACTGAAATTTTAAGTTTTTTTGTTTGTTTTTTTTTAAAATGGTGTTGCATGCCTTTCATGTCATGAGAGTGCAGGGTAGAATTTGTCTGCTTTGCAGTGATGAAGCGGGAATGGAAATATGGATATTACATGAAAAGAAGGGGAGATATATCATAGGGATGTACTAGGACATCATTAGTTCAAGTTCATTGGGTATTTTAGGTCTTTCAGCATCAAAAATCTCAACCCAGGCTGAGTCACCTGTTAAGGTTTCCCAGTCCTCCTCTATCATTGTTGCTGACATTGTCTACTGCATACTGGCTGTAAACTCTCAATAGTGAATTTAGTGATGAAATAGCATAAAATAGTTGTAAAACACTTCATTGTACTTACCTGAGAGATGGTTGTGGAAATCCAGCACTTATCATTTAGGGATACTGCGCACAAAATAGACTGGTCCCATGCATACTAAAGATATTTAATCAGTGCAACATCCAGGTATTTTTGGTCCACTGCATTCTCTGCTTGTTTGCATATTACATCCTGCAGGCTACATTTTTGGCCAAAACAGACCTGCTGGTACGAACTGGAGGAAAGGCTGTTTTGAATACTGCCGTCATTTTCTTGGCTTCTGTGTTTTAAGAGAAGTCTCTGCATTGCAACTGCTTTCCTGGTGCTTTCTATTGTGCTCTCTACAAGAGTCATCAGTAACTTGAAGTAATGAAAAAAGCTTTTTTTTTACAAAGTACATTTTACATTCCTTTTTTTATGAATTGTTCTATTACTCTGTAATTAGTTTTTGAGACAGTAATCTACTTTTTACTTCACTACATTTGCCAGATATCTTTTTAACAACTCGTCTGCTGTAATTAAGAAATGAGTGTGGGGGAGACGCTGCCAGGAGCACCTTTTACTGTAGATGCTCAGTTGTTAGCTGACTGACAGAAAAAGGAGCACCACCTGTCTTTTTAGGGATGCTCAAGCACACCTAAATTTAACATTAGTACTCCTTAAAATGTAATAGTCTTGCCAGATTGGGTTATGTGGTATTAAAAACTCTGTTTTTTTAATCTGATTTTTGTCTATTTTGGGATTAAAAATATCCATGAATTTCTCTTGTTGGAAAGTTTTAATTGCATGCACAACTCTAGTAACTTATGTCGTCAAGTGGGGAAAACACTGAATACAGAGTCTTAGAAGTCTTAAAAGTCTTATTTTGAATAGTGTCAATAAATGTCAGCTGACATTGTTGCCAGAGATCATCAGTGAATATTAGCTCTTTGTTTGCTTGTGTTACACTTTTGCCCACTGACTCAAAGCCAAACTAATGCACTTTCTTATTTACATCAAGGTCATCAGAATGTTTCTAATATTTATAGAATTAGACCTTATATTTGCAGTGCACTTAATGGATAATGAATCGAAGCTGAATGCATCTTTGTCAGTGTATTTCCGTTTAAGACAGTTTAATTTTACAAAGGCAGAAAATATGTTGGCTATGCTAAATCCTTTTTTCAATTTGGTATACGACCCTTAAAGGAATGTCTGTTTTAAATGAATGAAAAGACATATTTTACAGAACTATGTGGTCTTGACTCCACAGATGTATTCTGTTTTTCCCACGTTCGGTGAAGTGGATCCAACAAAACACAATGACTTCACATTACCAAACAGTATATTGATTTGCTGTTATCAAATGTGGTTTCTCCTCTCACATTTATTTATTTTTATACATATCGTTTGTTTGCCTTTTTTATTATCAGATGTAATGTCTGTTTCTTGCTGCAAACAATATGTTTGTGTGATTGTCAATGTAAAGAGGGAGAGAGGAGGATGGATAAAAGAGGCTAGAGACGGAGAACGAGAAAGCAGGAAGAATCGGGTAACAAAGTAGATAGATAGTGATGTCAAGGTTGTTTTAGTGGCAAAACAGTAACTGTTTAGCTGTGGGAAAAAAATGCTTTTACAATGTAATTTTACATATTCGGGGGCTGAGCTAAAGCTCCTCATGATCATGTGACCTCACTTTGCAGGCTGTAGCAATCGTTCATTGACAGTCTCCCAATAAAACTCCCTCTGCTGCCAGTGTTAATGCTAAATCAAGCTAATCGACTCCCATAGTTACTGCACAGACACGCGCGTGTTGTCAATATTTTAATAAATCTCAAGGAATTAAAAATCTTTCATTGGATATTTGGTCCAAATGTTAAACAATTCTCTTGAATGTAGACAAAACAGTTCACTTCTCCAAGTTGCCAGTTACTTTTATCGTCGCAGCTCTCTCTTCTCTGTGCCAGTACTTCTCTGAATGTATTTAGTGTCTCCATTCACATTAAATTTCCATACTTTTCTCCAGGTAAATCAGCATATTGTGAATTTAGGCTGATTTTACTTTCATGCTTTGACTCTTCAAGGCCGTACATGTGGTTTCTGTATACATCCTATTCCCGTAGAGTATTTAACACATGAGCAGTGAAATTTTAAGAAAGTGGTATGAAGACTTCAGACATGACATGGACGCTAAGATTTGACACTTGATTGAACTTGTATTTTGTGACTTATGAAGCATCTTCTGGGAGTATAGGGCTTTAGAGGTGATATATTCTCTTTCAACGCTGCTGTTTGAACGCACAACACAACAGTTCATAACAAATGGTTTATTTATAATGCAACAGTGAGCAGAAGTTAGGCAGCCAGAGCCACTCTCACAGAGGCTTTGAAAAATACAAAGAAAGCTATCAGACATCAAATTTGAACATTTTACATAACTTAAAATCCTGCACCCCCCCCCAAAAAAAAAAGTCTGGTGCCAACCATATTTCAAGGATTTTAGATTTTGAATGTTATTGAGCTGAACTCATTTTGTTCCCAAAGCTGCTTCCCACGGGGTCTTTATCTCCTTCTGTTTCTTCTTTCTCTTAAATCTTATTCTCTGTCTCTGTAATGATTTTATGACATTTTGTTTTTTTGTCAGGGCCTTGAATCGAGATAACAGTACGCAAACACACAAAAAAGATAGAAAGCTATGAACGCAAAACTGACCTGATGTGCACTCTGTACAAATTTAGAGAGATCTGAAAGGTCCTCACAATTTCCAGCTCGTTGCTTCTGTTATCTTGCCTTGCTTATTCTTTCTATTTTTTTTTTAACCCAGCTCTGCTTTATTTTTCTCCCTTTGTCTCTCCACGCATTGGTTTCTCTTTCTGCTTCCATCTACCATGAATGCTCCCCCTCCATCCCCACATTTTATCCCATATTTCACAATGTGAAAAGTCACCCAGAGTTTTCCTTCCAGGGTTTTTGCGGACAGGAAGTCCATATTTAATGAAGTGACTCTCTTGTTAAAATGCTTTTAAGTGCTCCTGTGCAGGGCTTCAGGCTGGAGCAGAGGGGAGGCGGGGGCTGAGGCTTTTATTTATTCATTGGGCGGTTCAGTGCCTCTTCCCCGCTCCGACTCTGTGAAGAAGGGAGAGGATTAGAGGAACGAATCCCCCTCCGCAACACACACACACACACACACACACACACACACGCACGCATACACACCCTTCCTCCCCCTCCCTGGTTGGCCGTGTTCCCTCCCTCGGGGGACACCCCTGCGTCAGTCCACATTAACATCCATCAGAGCATGGTGCTCTGGAGAGGGACGAGTCTCTGTCCCACTGAGTCGCACATACATGCATGAATACATGCAACACGCAAACTCACACGCACACATGCACACCAGTGAGTGCACAGAGTAGCAGGAGACACACTTTCAAACCAACACTCCTCCGAGTTATGAGTCACAGACTCAAAAGTGTCTCCGTCACCCCACTTCTGTTCCCGCCTTGAGCTACACTCAAATTCTGTTTTGTTTATATGCTGCGTTCACATTGGACTTGTTTCCAGAGAGCCCTCCAACATTTGAGTTACACAAGTGCAGCTGTCCCCTACTTGATCAGTAGATGAATTTGAACAAGTTTGAACGAGCATCTGAAGATTGTCGGGAAACAGACAAAAGAGAGAGGAGACGGAGAAGAAGAAGAAGAGGAGACGGGGAAGAAGAAGAAGAAGGAGAGAAAGTTTCTGCGAGTGGAGGCTGAGATGGTGCGTTGTGCTGATTCCTCTGCTCTTTGTGTGAAGTTTTGGGCTGTCTGCTCCCTCGTTATCTCTCCTCGCTCACAGAATGGGAGGGGAGCGGAGAGTCGGGCAGGATAAGAGAGCATATCATTAACCAAGAGTGTTTCTACAACAAAGTACAGACTATCAAATCCCACTCATTCCCACACACTGGTGTCACACTCATCATTCTCCTGCGCTGAACTGCTGTGTAAAAAAAAAAAAAAAAAAAAAAAAAAATGCCCTCATTTGTTGAAGGCACACATCATTTTTATTTTGTCAGCAGACCTAATAGAAATTCTTTTAATATTTTCCTCCCTCAAATCTCTCAGAATTTTTGAGATACTAATGCTTGTGTCTAAAATTGGATTGTATTTCTTAGGGCTTGACTGACTGATGTGTGTGAGTGTTGTGTTTGTTTGCGTGGGCAATGTGTGTGTGTGTGTGTGTGCGCGTGCGTGTGAAAGTACATGCACATACATGGATCCTCATTGGACGGCTTCACTGTGCAGAGGGATACAGATTGTTTCTAATTCACCACGCTGACCTAGATTCCAAAATCAGGCACATTAAATGAAAGATGTTGCACCATGTCAGCACACACACTCACACAACAGACACAAAAAAAAGACATTACCCCGTCTCTTGCTCTGATTCGATACAAGATCTTCCTTTTCAACGTATCGGTTCTTAGCTCGAAAGATCCAAATAGTGATTTGATCCACAAATCACACGTCTGTAATTCCTCCCTTTTTTTTTAAATTTCAGAGCTTCCCCTCCTTCTCTCTCGCCCTGGAATCTAACATCAAACCAAAATGTTAAAATGCAAATTTTTTCCCGGCTAGCTGAGTTCACACAAACTTATAATTGGATTCTGCCTATTAATAAAAAAAAAAAAGAAGCTTTCTTCATCCTCATCATATGATATTACTTTTTTTTCCCACAATGCACATGAACCGACCTTATTCCATGATAAGACGGAGGGAGGAAGGAGGATGGAGAGGACGGAGGAGGACAGTTGTTTCATCAGCATGGAAAAGTGTCTCATTGAATCATGTAGTAAGGCAGCACAGTTAGGAGGTTTAGAATTAATTAGCAGCATAATAAAAGTGTGCACATCTGCCTGGTTAGCTTGCGGTCAGTGGGCTCTCCTCTTAACACTCTTCCACTTAGTTGCATTGACTCTCTTTTCCTCTCATTTCCCCCCCGACCAGATGCTCGCCCGACAATATTTTTTAAGGTGGTTGGGGAGCTGCTCAGAGAGGAAGTGGGAGTGCAAGCTGCACCCTGTGACCGGGCTAACTAGCATGTTGAAAAAAAGGACTGATTCCTGCAAAGGAAAGAGGAGAGGCAGAAAATCAGCGTACGACGGTCGGGGAAGAGACAGACGGCCTGAGAGAGAGCACCAGATGCTGTGTGGGAGGGTTATTTAATTGATGATATCACACCTCTCTGTCCCTTTTTCTCTCCCTCCTTTTCTCCCTTTTTTTTCTCTCCTTCCTCTAACACACAGACATTAACACTCATGCACACCATATTTGCCCTGTCACCCTCTTATCCCTTCATGACACACCACCCCCGTGCTTCTTCCTGCCCCGTCCTGCCCGATTTGGCCTCCTGAGAGATTTGCGAGGTCTGTAGCCTGTTTGAACCCAGAAAAAAAACACAAACTTAAATCAGTAACTCCCATCAGAGCAACAACATAATGCTGTGCACATCTTATCTACAATTATATTAAAGAGTTGGTTATGGGCTTCTTTGTGAATTCATGTAGCAGGAAACATACAAAAGGATGAAAAACATCTCAATTATATGTTGTTTTTTTTTCTCTTCTCTGTGCATTAAGTCATTTGAAATTAAACAACAACATCAATTCGGTTGGTCTTTTCAAGAGTGCAAACAACATCACCGCAGCTTTCTTTTTCCTCGTGTTCTCTTTTTACTTCTTGCTTCCCTGCATGTAAGTAGAAACTGTTTCACATGCTTCCTGCCAAACTAGAAAAGCCCCAGAAAACGAGTCTCATTAATTAGCTTCTCATTTGTAAATGCAAATGAGCTTAATTAAAAAATAGACTCTCCTTTTGCGGGCTTCAAAGGGAGACAGTGAGGCCTAATCAGGAGGTTTGTTCAGCTGTGGCACTAATGAGACATATTTGGCCTAACGAGGGAGCGATGCCCTAATTTGTTTATGGTAATGATATGAAACAGCGCTTGTCCTTTTGGTGTATCTGGGAAGGGATCAGTCACACACAAGCCTCTGTGCGATGTTCCTTCAGGGTTTCGTTCAGCGTTGGCGAGGTGTTTCAGCGGCCTCGCTGAATTGTTTCAGTAGGTTAATTGACTTAATTAGCCTAATAGAGATCATTGGGGCGACGACTCAATGTCAAGGCATATGTGGGTTTCTGAGGCATTTACATAGAGGAAAAAAAAGAGCAATGAAAATGGTTGAGAAAAATGTCGCTGCTCTTGCTGTGGCAGAGGTCAAAAATGAACTCACTCAACCTTGTTTTACTATAAATACTCCTGGAGAAGTGAACAAATCAAAGCAGGACCAGGTGAAGTCTCGGACCCCATGCTTCTATGAACACTGTGGTTTATTGCAACCCGGCTCTTTCTTTTACTGTGTCTGACATCATTTCTCTGAGTTATAATGACTTCATACTGGCCACATTGTTTGCTAAGATCTTGGGAAAGAGCATGGAGCTGATAAGAAGAAAAACTGGACAAAAAGCAACAATAATTTGAGGTCACTCCCTTTGACAGTCGGTCCGCCTCTTTGGTGACATTTCATGCAGACATCTGTGGCGCCCAGAAAGTGAGTTCTGCTGATTATGGGGACTCACTTTTAACATTTTTGATTATACTACAATATCTCTGCATAACTGATCAAAAACTGGACTGGGGAGCAGTCTTTAGGACTAACAAAGACAAGAAGACTTAACAATAATAATCTCGTACCCGACAGCAGCACACAGGTGAAGTCAGGACAAAGGAATGCAAGTATATCACAGCAACATGCTGGTTCTGAGTGTGAATCTGGGACATCTTTCTCCTGCTGGTGAGGAAATAGAAGAAGAAGATGGTGAAACAGGGCGAAGCAAAGTCCATTTTGGAGTTGCCGGTGGTCAGTTTAGTTTGCTTGTTGAACTGACTTGCCATACAACAAATGTGATGTTCCAATTTCAGTAGTCATTTGACAGACACAAACAGTAAATTGTCAATGGAACAGTTAATGCTAGTTGATGCTAGTTGATGCATCAAGTCAAACTTTTTGTAAACATTTAAAAAAGAATTACAATGTGCTTGTCCTCGTCACGTTTCTCTACCAAATGTGCTTTTTTAGACTTCAAAGGAAAACAACTCGCAACTGCTGCCTTTTTCGAAGGTTTTGAGAGTTAACCTTAGCATGCGTGTGCCGTAGACTGTCACGATGCTGCACTCCTCTTTCAAGTCCTCTCTTTTGCACAGTCAAGATCACATTATTAAGTAAGATTTGAAGAAAAGGAAGATTTTTCACATTAACGAATCAATGAAAAATCTTTTGTGTCTGTATAAAATTTGGTTGTTTCCCACCTTTTAATCATACTTTACTGTCCCCTAGTGGCCAAAAATCAATCAATGATTATATTGATTATATGATAATATTTTAGAGGACAAAATTGTTGTAAAATTTTTACACCCTTTTGTTTTTTTTCCCCACAGTTTTAGTATCCAAAGCCTGGTTTAACTGTCACCTCCTAAACTTGCAGTTCTGTGCTCCTTGTTCTGACTGACATTTCAGGTTTGCCTAAATTGGTCTCAGATAATTTTGCAAAGTTTCAAGTCTTCCATCTGTTTGTGTTTCTTGCCTGATCAAAACCCTGTTTTGCTGTGTTCCTGGAGCTGTTCAGCTCTGAGAAGATTATTAAGATAATTACAATGTTATCATAAAAATAATGACCAGAACAACAAAAACAGCACCTAAGAAGTAATAGACAGGAATTATACCTACAGGCAATGTTACTCTGCGTAAATGGATTAAAAATTGTCAGTGTGCTCCGCTTGATTTCTTTTTTTTAGGTCTCTTGCGTCTTACATGTGCTTGGATTTATTCATATTTGTGTGCAAATGTGCTTTGCTCTTACGATACGTGCATACATGTGCATGTGTGAGCGAGTGAGTGACAGTGTTCTCTCTGCTGTTTTGTTCACTGTTGACTGAGTGTGAGGCCGAGTGAGATGGCAGCGTGGCTGGCCCTCGCTGATAACTGGGCCCATGCACAGGCAGAGCCGCGTGCTCTGTGCATCTATTCAAAACATATTCACACACAAACACACACACAGACACACATATGTTAATTAATCCCAAAATGGAAGGGAAATTGAAAAAACACTGACTCCACTTTTAATTGGACCGACTGTCGTCCAACCATAAAGAGAAAACCAGCTCAATCATTCTCCTCCATCTTGTTGCTTGTTGAATTATTGATAGATTGGGGGGAAACCGCACTAGAAAATGAAATGGGGAAAAGGAGGCACTGGACTCGAGTGTGTGTTTGAATGTTAGTGATAAAATTTGATTATTCATGTGTGATGCATGCTGTGTGGATTCTTGTAGCAGAGTGAGGAGGAGTATTGAGTTTCTCCATGGTGACTGTAGAGAACCTGTACGTGCCAGACAAGCCAGCTGGTATCTTGTTGTCCAAGTACACAATTCTCCAGCAGAAAAGAGAAAGAAAATAAAAAAGAGAAATAACTGGAGTCCATGAGGCAGAAGGCAATGATTATTCAGTCATATTTGAACCACTTTGTAAATGCTTATCTTCTACCGACCAGCGTACACGGCCTCTCTGACCCTTGTGCTTTCTGCTCGACTACTTCTCACACTCACACTTCACACTCTCCGACTATACTGTATCATCTCTTCATTTTATGCCCCTGTATTTTATATTAGATGGTCCAAGGGAAAAGCTCTTAAAAGATTATCAGACTGGCTTTTTGTCAACAGATTTTTTTCAGAGATGCTGGCATCTGAGCTTAGTATTTGTAAAGACATTTGTCCTCTCAGAGCTCAGAGTGACAGCAACCAGTTGGGTCTTTCTTCCATTCAACTGGACTGTAACCTCTTTAAAAATCAACATGTTGTTCGAGCCCCTTTTTGTATTAGTAACAGATTATAGTATACAGGTGATCTTTAAGCCTCCATAATTGATCATAATAGCCAGTTATAATTAATCACTCAACACCGTTTCATGGACTTTTACTGTACAGTGCCTTAATAGAAAATTTATTACATTTTTTGACCTTCACGGTCTTGATACCTCAACCAAATCACGAGAATGGGGAAATCCCTGAATAGGCTTCCTTGCTTTGACAGTGACAAAACATGTTCTACTTAAACTTCTAGAGGCCAAATAGAGACCTTGAAATATTCCACTCATCAATTAATCTCCATTCAATGACACACTGCTTTACTTAGCCAACCATTCAGCCTCCTCTGGCTGCTATAATTGTCCCAGTTAATTGCTTTTCAACTCTCTTTGATTACAAGGTCGGCTCTGAATGGATGGTGTACATGGCTCAAAGTTGCCTCTTCTCTCGGCCCTCCTCCCTTTTCACCCACCTCCTCATGTTGCCCCCCTCCTCATTTGATCACAACAGATCATCCCATCCCCACTCTCATCTCTGCCTTCTCTGACCCGACAATCCAAGGTCAGTTGTCGGTGATGTGATTTTCATTAACCTATTCATTACAGCAGTGTATGATTATAATGGCGACTGTTGGCTTTGATATACTGATTCGTAATAAATCTGTCCACTCCGAGGATGCACGGGGTGGAGAATAAATGAACCCTCTGGGGTGGAGGAGATTAAAGTTTTGCATTGTCTGTAGCACATGGAGATGAGATTTAAAAACACGCATGATCTGCAAGCAGAGTTGTAAAAGCTTTGTCCATTTCTCTGCATATCAAAAATCATAGTTTATTATCCAAACTGTTAAATATGAAATCATTGTTTCAGCATTTTAGCAGGACAGCATCTTTCACAAGGGGGGAAACAAACAGGCTTTATGTAGGGAAATGTGGGGAAATAAAGATACATTGCTGTTGGCTCTTGAAAAGAGCACTGCTCTACAACTGTCCCTGGCAATTTATGTACTGCTGAGGTTGGTTAAGGAAGCTGCATCCATGCATGAATGGAAAGAGACAGAGGTTGGTGTGTGTGTATGTGTGTGTGTGTGTGTGCATGTGTGTGTGTTGCTTCTGCGTCTTTCTCCTCTCCCTCCACAGCTCACACGGAGGCGACAGAGTCCCTCTCATTACTAAACAGCACAGCCCCCAAACAAAGGCTTGCGCACCAACAGCGGCGCATGTTCAATACTGATAACTAGTGTGGCCTCTCATCTGAATTAGCATGCCATATAGGCCTTGACATATATTCACACTAACACACACACACACACTCGCTCTCTCACTTACACACACACACAAACACACACACACAGAGGCAGGTATTCTAGTCAAAACACACAAAAACACCCTATAAACAAACACACCTTTAAAGGTATATCCTTATGTGCTATTAGACATACACACACACTAATGGTGCAAACTCTTGTGTTGAACAGATAGAGATTACTGGATTGCTCTGCAGAGGCAACTTGAAAATGCATTCAAGTTTTGCGTCGTCAGCATTGGCTTTTGTTCTCCATGTGGAGAAGAGCCACACAAAGCCCTTTTTTTTTTCGACATCAAAGACGCAGAACAACAGAAATAGCAAATTGCAAAAAATACTAACTGTGGTTCCGAGGGATGCCATCGGGTCGCTGCACAGAAGAACTGCGCAAATAAGCAACGCAGCGTTATTTCTGCTTCACTTGAGTTTAGCTTTCTCCTCATCTGGCCTTCTGCATGTTTCACACCTGGCTGGTTAAATGTGCCACTGGGCCCGGAGGTGTCCGCTGAGGGGTTAACAGCAATGAGGCAGCATGCACACACACGCACACACACACACACACACACACACACAAACACACACATGAAACATCCATGCACTTATTGACTGACCTTTGCTTTTTTCACTTTACACTACACCCAAATATTACAAACCAGAGTCAAATGTAGTTTCAGATCATCAGACGATAGTATCTTTAAAAAAAGCAGCCAATAGCTGAGCTCATTGCTATAAATAAATAGCTGTCTCCCTTTGTGGAGACCATGTGGTAAAGGCAGACTACAGAAACATTACCTCCCGTTGTGACTAATATCTACAATCTTCCTGTCTTCACTGTCACACGCAATCACAATGGCTTGTTTATCTTGCTGTCATATTTCTTGGATGCTATGCCGCTTTCTGCTGTGATTGGGCCTACGTATGGCGAGATGCAGCAACAGCAGGGAGCAAAATGGTGGTCTTTTAAAACGTTTTACACTCCTGCGGATGCAACCGTACACATCAATAAGTGCATATTTGCAGCAGAAGAGGGGAAAAATTTACCCTTGTGCTTTGTGCTGTCTATATTTTTAAGGATACTTCAATGCAGGTGGCTGTGACCCGGTTTTGGTAATTGAGCCCAGTGTTGAGGAATGGTTAGAGAACAAGCAGACAGTGTGTCATATCTCACAGTGATAATGAGAGGGAAATGTGAGGGGAAGAAAACACAGAAGAGGAGTGGAGGAAGAAAAGTAAGGAGAGATAGATGCAGGAAGGGAAGTCTAAAATATGCATGTCATCATGGATGACTGATAGCTTTCTGTGAAAGCTTCTCTTGATGCGCGCGTGCAAGGCAGGCCTCTAATTGAGCTCTGCTGCCAATCACAAGCGCTCAGAGTCTGTGTGTGTGTGTCTGTGTGCGTCTGTGTGTTTACTTGCAGTGTTACGTTCCCCTGCTGAAGCAATGAACACACACACACAATACCCCGTCTTTGATCATCTGAGTGAGACTGTTCTCTCCATGTTCTACAGTAATTAGCTTGGTGTTAAACTTGAGAGACAAGAGAGATCAAGCAGCAAAGCCAACAGATGATCAGTGCACAGTGAGGATGTAACTATCACCCTTAACTATCAGTGGCAGTCTTTAGGACCAACCATCTTCCAGCGCTTACCATGCAGAGACACTGATATTTCCTGTATTTTCTGGCTTTTATTGCATATGACCGTTCTGCAAAAATGCTAAATCTTACTGGTGATACCTTTGTTCATTTAAAGTGGGAACATGGATAAAGACATAAAAGGGCGCATATTTGTAGATTGTGAACAAAAACACAAATTGACAGAACAAGCAGACAGTTAAATCTAATATATTTAACCATGTTTTTGTGTCATTAAGTCTTGGATTTTTTAAACCACATAAGAACACAAGAAGCACAGCAACATCACAAGACAACCACTGTGATTTGCCGTTCAGCAGTCACTTTTTTGAGTTGGTTCAGATGAATTGACCGCAGCTCAAATTTAAAACATTCAAAAAAGGTTTAATCTGTATGATTACCGAAAGAAAAATAATGCTCAGTGCTTAGAAAAATAACATAAATGTGTACAGTTAAATCTCAAGGCCTCACATCCTCAGTGTGAATAAAAAGGAACACATTGCAGACGTTTTGTATTTTCATCGAACCACATTTCTCCTCACCTTCATTAAAAGATCTGCTTTGAAAATTATCAAAATGGCACACAACAACATGATCTTTTTCTCTGCACCTGAAGACCTCTTCTGCTTTTTCCCTCCTCTGTTGGTCCACAGTCTCAGCACATACAGACACAGGCAGCTCACACAGGAGTAATATCAGTGTCTCCCACCTCCCCGCCATCCTTTATTACCCCTCTTTTTTCTTTTCCTCTCTCTCTTTCTCTCTCTCTCTGTCTTTCCCTCATGAATAAACATCCCTTACATTCACTCAGTGCTGGCATGAAATGGCCACACAGCCCCTGGCACACGCAGGAGTGATGCCGCAATCATTATTCCACTGCAGTGGTCCCACACAAGCATATTTCACCAATCATGTGGCTCTCTCCCCTGGCTTTTGTTTGGATGACTTAAACAAATGATGTGGCAGTGAGGAGGGCCTGCGTACCACAGCTCCCCCTGTTAACACAGCAACCGTTGACACGGACACAGCAAAATTTGCATAAGAGTACGCTTGAGTGGTACTGGCAATCCCGACCAGGGGTTTGCATATTTTTCCCTCTCTTTTTTGTGAGAGGGTGGGGTTGATGGTGGGGGTGTAAATAGTGGGGGCTATTTTTGGTTCTCCCGCTTTTTTTTTTTTTGCTTTTTTTTTTTTATCCCCTCCCCTTTCATCCTGTTCTCCCTCTCTCCTGTTCTCCTCTCCTGGCTGCCAACTCCTCTTTTCTCTGGGGTTTACTGTTGAATTGGAAGTAATGATAGATGCGCACATGCCATGAGACTGACTGGGCTTTCAGCGATAGAGATGGAGGAAGTCTATTTGGCAGAGTTAAGGCAACGGTGGCATCGAAGAATCAGCCAAGTTACAAATGACAGATACCTAACTGTGCAGCAGACCTGAATAGTCAGTTAGAGAAGTACTGCGTATGCATAAGTAGGAAGAAATAATTGTTTTTTAATTAAATAAATCACTCCTATTATTATTTTGAAAGTATTCTAGCAGCAATCACTGGAGCATTTCAGAATAATGGCCTTGCTAAAGATGAGGACTGTGATGAGGAGGATGTTTAATAAAATTTGACATTTAAAGAGGGAGAGAAGACAACTGTCGTCTTGATGAGGGCAATGATACATTTAACAAGGACGACACCGCTGATGAAGGTGAGGAAGAGGAGGATAATCATGATAATGCTCATTTCTGTTTTGACTTTTTCGTCGATGCTGATATCTGAAAATAGAACGAGGAGCGCTGCTTTCAGAGAAGTTAATCAGGCAGCCTGAAGGGCCACTGCTCCGTCCTTTTTATGTGCCTGTCTCGCTCTACATTTCTCCCATCGCTATCTCTTTCATTCGCCTTATCTCGCCCTTCTTTAATCACAGCATATCAATGTGACTGATACATCTAAGAGATCTATTTGCGTGCCGTTCACTTTGTGAGAAAGTTCTATTTGAATTCCATGAATTTGCTCTCGCCTGACTTTGAGCAGCAGCAGCAGCAGCAGCAGCAGCTCACAGGAATACCAAACAATGAAAACAAGCAACAAAATGCCCCTAAACATTTAAAATGCAACACGCATGTGTGTTTTTAAATGTGTGTGTGTGTGTGCACAGGCTAGTGTGACTCTGCTGAGTCCTTAGGGTGGGTGCGGCACACTGCCGTGCAAAGGTTGTCTCCATGGCGATGTGGGGGTCATCTGCATGACGATGGATTGGAAGGGGTGTTGGCCACCAAGGTCGCGGACCAAGGACAAGGCAAGAGTGATTGCAGCCACCCAGACAGGAAATCGAAGAGGAGCACTCCAAGTGGGGTGGGGGGGGTGATGGGTGGTGGTGGGGTGGGGGGGTCGAGGAAAAAGGTGCAATTTCACAAGCCAAATTACTTCTGGGATGGAGGAGAGAGAAAAAAAAAAAAACCACAGCAATAACAGCACCAAGGATGAGAGGAGTGACGGAGAGGGAGGTGTTGGAGGAGCAGGAGGCGGCAGTGCAGGAGGAGGGAGGCTCCAAACAAATGCTCAATTATCAAAGTTATCAAACATGTACGCTTGCATAAGCCAACAGAGTAACATCCTATTACCTCGCTGCCGTACAAACATTCCAATCTTCCCCTCGCTGAGAGGAATTTTCTGAGGTATCTGTCAGAATTTGGCTGTGATTTTCCATCTGGTTTATCAAGCTCGGTTTATTTCTGAGACTGATGCCGGCTGTGACGAGAAAATATTGATTGGATTGTGCAACATGTTCCGCTGCAGCCCTACTGATTTCTTTTTCTGTTCTCTCTCTCTCTCTCTTTCTCTCTTCGCTCTTCCTCTGCTCTCTGGCAATTCCACAACATTAGTATGTGGAACACCAGCAAATCAGTAAATTGTTAAGGAGAACAGCCACAGTGAATAAATGACAACGACAACTTCAAATTTCTGCCTCGCTGCATCGTTCCCTCCCTGCTCAGGGTTTCCCCAGTATGCCCCCTATTTTCTCATTGTGTTTGTGTGTTTATGTGTGTGTGTGTGTGTGTGTGTATGTGTGTGTGGGCTAGTACAGATGAGTGTCTGTATCGGCAGGCTGAGTGCATTGAATCATTAAGTCCACAGTGCCACTGTGCCCATTGCCTCATTGCACCTAATTAAGCCCCTTTTGTTTCCTATCAATTAACATTGTAATTAAAACTAGTCATGCTTCTGTTTACCCCAAGTCTGCTGATTCAGGGGAAATGACACACAAAAACAGTGATGTGTAGGAATTCAGCTCACAAACCCAACACAAATATGAGTACACGCATGTTTAGAAAAATACAGCCCATGCACACATCCACACACACACACACACACACGCACGCACACTCTTGCAACATCAAAGCTCAACCAGGCCTCTCAATTCACTGGAGAGTTTTATAGAACAAGGAGTGCTGATGAAGCTGAGAAATGAGAGCAGGATACTTTGGGGTGTGTGTGCTGCTTGTGTGTGACTATGTGTGTGTGTGTGTGTGTGTATGGGACTGCGTGCAAGTGTGAGCCACGGTTGAGTCGTTAACAGAACCAAGGGATTCACCTCCAGATAATCTCACACTAATCACCTAATCCTCCATCCCTCAGGTGAACAGACGGTAAAGGAGCACATGACATCAAGAGGAAGCCAAACAACATGAAACCTACTCGAACACACACGCACACACACACACACACACACACACACACACAAATTCACATGCACAAACACTGGGTTCATATTTATGTGCATGTATGTACGGACAGACAAATGAATAAGTCAACTAAATGAGCGTTTCTCCACCCCGCCTCCGCCATCGCCATCCTCCTCAATACGCCAATGTACGTTTCACCAAAAAATATACACCCCATCCTCTTGTTTCCATGGCAACTGACCTTAGAGCTGTGGGTATATGAGGCAGCAGGCGGCAGGCGAAATCACTGGAGTGAGAGGCGTACCGGTCTGTCACCTCAGCCTCCCCAGAGAAACAACACATAATACTGTACTACTGTACTCTCTCCTTTCTCTTTCTCGCCTTGCATCTATTGCTGAGATTTAAAGGAATACACAGATTTATCCCACCCTCTTTCTCAAACACACACACACACACGCCATCCTCCATGTTGTCTCGTGTATTGTGGCTCAGGGCAGACAGGGCTGCGACACCAGACGTTTGTGTGTAGAACATGTGTGATCTTCTTTTTTAAACATGATCATAAAGTGCCACCCAGACACTCCACCCTTCACCTTCTTCTCTTTCCTATCGGGGGATGACTTCCGCCGCCGCCACCACCACTGCCGCTGCTGCTGCTGCTCCTGCTGCTCCTGGTGGAGGCCAACCTGTCCTTGGGTGCAGTGAAGGATTACAGCAGCACACACCATGTGACCTTAATTCCCCCCTGCCTACTTCTGCCGCACTCAGCCAATCACGATCAGGAATGCACTCTGCATGTATCTGTGCGTATGTCGTGCATATTTGTTTGTCCCTGAGTCGCTTTTTGTGACCGCCATGTTTGTCTCAAGCATGTATGCTCGAATAGAGGGATTAGGTCAGATAAAAAAAAAGGGGAATACCTCGAGGTTTATGTGCACATGTGAGCGTGTCCCATTTTAAAAGGGGGCTTGGTTATGTGAATCAGCAGCCGCCATGGCACGTGTCGCACATTCAGACGACCTCATTCATCCCCAGTAACCCCAAAATCCCTCTGCTCCTTCCCCCCCAACCCCCCACCCACAAACAGACCTCAACCCCCACACAGCCGCTGCCGTCAGCAGACTCAGCTGGTGGCTGAGGGTGGAGAAGGAGGAGGGGTGGATGGAGATGGTGCAAGGCAGAGGGATGGGTGGAGTGATGGAGTGATGGAGTGATGGATGGATGGATGGATGGATGGATGGATGGATGGATGGATGGATGGATGGATGAGGGAGGGGTGGATGGATGGATGGATGGATGAGGGAGGGGGAGGGCAGGTGCTGGGAAGACATTAAGCAAGAAGCATTTTTTTCCCTTTGGTCTTATTTT
>JAQNCA010000002.1:16566949-16582992 GCA_029783725.1 Acanthurus tractus | reverse complement strand
TGCCTGCTGACTGATACTTTATCAGTTATTAGTTTCACACGCTATCAGGCTTTAGAGATTGAATCCTGCACAAACACACACACACACACACACACACACACACACACACACACACACACACATAGGATTTGAAATTTAGGAGCTGAATATATTGACGTCAGAGCAAACACATCCACCCAAAAGCAGACATGCATGCTCATATTGCAGAGTGCAAACTACTGTGCAAGCTGTCCTTTAATAAAGTCAAGTGCTCTTACGCGCCAACACACAGACACACAGTTCAAAACTACTTGGAGTTGTGCAGTTGTTCGGAGGAGGAGAGCAGACCTATATTCTCTGGACACACATTCTCAGGGACACACATGTCTTCTCCAAGGAGGACAAACTCTCGGAGCGTCTCGCATGAGCAAGCACAGAGGGGAGCGAGATGAACACAGGCTGCCACTGCTGTAACCAATCATGGCAGCCACTTATCCTGCTCATTCCCCTCAACAGCAAAATTATGTTGCCACTATAGCTGTTGAATTTGCACGTCTTTTCCCTGAAGTAAAAAAAAAAAAATCTGACCATATGGAGGAACAAGATAATTACAGCATCGCTCTCAATTCAGCTTGGACGCAGCAACTGGACAGAATTAAGAGCATAAACTATGGTTGATAAAAAATGACTATCATGATAATATTGTTTTAGGAATGTTAAAAAAAAATAAAAAGTGATGGATGAACTGTGCTACATATTGGCACTGCTGATGAATAGAAAAGGCTTTAGAGTCCGTCCGGCTCGCAAGATATCCATTCACACAAAGCTCTCACTCTGTCACACCTTCCTCCTGTCACTCACACAAAGCATGCTGGGAGGCATGGTTTCCGAGGCAACCGAGAGGCACCTTTCCTTGACGACGGTTCAGAATGCGGAGATGGAGGACATTAGCTTGCACCTCAGGTGTGGCAACATCGGTGCCTATAGCTCGACCACAAGCAGAACAAAGCAGCCATGACCACTTTGTCGGCGAAGGAAAATGTAGAATTCTATAAAAAAGGCGCAGGAAAACACAACCGAATGAAAATGACAGCAGAGCACACATGTGGAGGAAGCGGGAGATGAAGTGGGAACTGACATTACCAGCAAGCAATTGTTCCTCTGTGAACTTTGTGGTTTTTTTGGTTTTGCAGCTAGTTAGGATCCTCCGGAGCTCAGTGTGACAGAGGACCTACTGGGAGTTGAAACACTCTTGGTCTCTCCTTTCAGTGATAAAATGAACTAAGCTGCTTCACACTTATAGTGTGAATTAAAATTTCACACACACATACTCTCTCAAAAGACCCTCACACACTGTCCTAAATATGCAATAACACACTCCTGAATCTCCCTCCAGGCTCCAAAATACATCTTCAAAGAAACCCTCAATCTGCTTAACACATTTTACACACTATACACACACACACACACACACACACTGACACATGGCCATAGCTCCACACACGTGTGCACAAAAGAACACATTGAGACGCAGAGCACATAGATCAGTGCAAGAAAATGGGTAGACTTTGTGATGTCGTGTTACTTTCAGTGAAGGCCGAACCCATGAAATTCATGAAGGGGAGACAGAGGCAGAGATGGGTGTGTCGTGTGCACGGAAAACATAGTGGATACACAGTGAAGACAACACACACACACACACACACATCTCAAGAGAAACACACAAGCAAAAGGAGAGGAAGAGGGAGAAGAAAATGTGTGTGTGTGTGTGTGTCTGTGTGTGTGTGTGTTTGTGCGAGAGAGTGAGTGAGAAGGAGACTGAGTGCATAGAGAATTGAGTGCGGTTAGTAGTGTTTCCCCCTCGGCTGAGGCATTAACAAGCCTATAATGGACCCTCTTAAAAAGCCGACTAGGATCTCCTCCAAAACTAACTGATTTAGAGTGGCCAGGGCCCCCGTGGGCAGTGGCCAAGTCCCCCTCTGTCCCTCCCCAGCACAGCCACAGCCAGCCCCGGTGGCAGGCGGCACAGACACACATTGTGTTTGTCTACTGAACCACAAGCAATAGCAGTTTATAACACAATAAAACACCATGAGGAGGCATTAATTGGATATAATAGCCAGAGAATGATTTAGATGATTTAACACCTTTTTTCCAAGACGAGTACATAAAAGAGAGAGAAAAGGGAGAGAGGAATAAAAGGGAATTAGAAACGGACTTACACACCGTTTCCGACTTTGATTTCAAATGTTAGCCTGATGTAAGTCCACCCACCCACCCACACACACACACACACACACACACACACACACAACCAGAGTCAAACATAGACACACAAATGCAGATGTAAACACACACTAAACAATTAATGCACATAGCGATGTGCATGTATGTGCATTTTAAGATGCTGTATAGGATATGTAGATCACACACTCTTATCATTTGAAGCCATTGCCACAGTTGAATGCAAAAATGGGCAAAGTGAACAATCAGTGAATCTAACAAGTGAAAAAAAAATCAACTTATCCGTGTTCCATTAAAATAAATCCAGTATAATATTTGTGTTTTCTGTAATTTAGCAACCCTCGATCCGAAGACAATAATCAGTCCATCACAGATGCAGCTGATGCTGATAAGATGTGACAGGCTAGCTGGTAGGAAAAAAAAAAAAACACAGCCAACCTCTATATCACTCATCAGTATTTCAACAGCAGGGTTTTATTGACAACATCAGGATCAGGAAAATAACAAACTCCAGAATCTTGCAGCAAATTAATCTCAAGACTTGTTCGCCTAACCCTTCAAAATATTCCGTCACCTTATCTTTCCTCCCCCTGTCTTCCTCACCTCCACTGTCTTTTCACTTCACAGAGCTGAAAGGGAGCAGGGCCTTGCATGTATGTACATAATTGGCACTTTACTGTCATATCAAATTCATATCAGCGCAGGGTCTTGGGCCGGGAAGAACAATGAGGGCCAGACAAAAGCATAGCTCCGTGCTCTGAGAGTCGCCCTGATAACCGCAGCATAGGCCGGTCAATAAAACCAATCATCTCTAATCTTCTTATGGGGGACTAAACAGTTCCCCCAGATACTCCACAATGCCCACTAGACACAATGTGCACCGCATTGTACCAATATAAGGGCCGTATACCAACAGGGAGAAGAAACAATGTGTGAACTGTATCCTCAGTGCGCGACCTCATCAGTTTTATCTTCAGCTGCATTATTGTCATCTATACACACAAAATTCTCTGGGATAAGAAATTAGGTAAAGTTTGTGGAGTTTAAAGTAACATTTTTAACAAAAACTTGCCTAATATTGATTACAATATGACGTACAGTTTTAAAAAAAATATTTTCTATAAAACAACCAAACACACAATGCATTTTAACAATGAATATTAAAATATCAAGTGCACAGCGGACTTTTAAAGCTATTAATTGCTCTTCAGTACATTTTAAGCAAAGAGCAGGCAGGTTTTTTTGGGGGGTAAAAATACATTTTCTTCAGACTGCATCTTCACATTCTCTGCCCCAGGTTACAGCGATGAAATGATGTAAAGAAACACCTTCATCTCTCCCTGACTTCATTCTGCTGTGTCTCTGGAAACAGCTCCTACAACACACATCAGAGATGATTAAAGGTCAGCACCCTCATCTTTTAATATTTAGCTTCCACCATCTGACTCGGGATCACTTCACCGTTTTTACAGCACTTCTACACTATCTGTTATTTTGACCGTAAAACCTAAATACACGCTAAAAAAGAAAATCGTTGTGATGATATAAAAATGATGAGCTTGGTCACACTTTTTAGCATCACCAGTACACTCCTCCATCAGCCTGTCAGTGGAGTTGCCCCAGACTTGAATACAGCTGTATGCAAAACCTCTCTGATGCTCCAACGCCCAAACCTCACGACTGGGGCCTACCCAATCTGCAAAAGGAGTGTGGGGGTTGGGAGAGGTCACAGGGGTGAAGCTATATGGTTTGTGTAGCTTAATCATTCACAATCCGTTTTTTTTTTAATAAAGAAAACTATAAGGTAATTTCTCCCAAAAAAAACATGAAAATATATCAGCTGGAGAAAAAGAGCAATTTACGAAATAAAATAAAATAAAAAACATGTTTATGAACTATGTGAATCAGGCAAAATTATTGACAGCAATGAAATAATTTCTTCTTTGTTTGTAGTTGGTCACGTCAAAATTTCCTACATATGCGTGACAGAATCATCATTCCCTGCCTTCTCTGTTTGTCTTTCACTCGTCTTTCTCAATCTTCCTTTCTCTCCTCCGCTCCCTCCCTAATGATGTTTGGCTGAGGTGTGGGTTAATTGCAGGGTTAACTGACAGCGTAGAGGAGCAGTGTGCTGCGAATATGAGACTAAAGCGAGGTTTAGTCACAGTGTTTGGATGTGCTTAGGTATATTAAATTGTTGCAGGTTTTGCATGTTTTTTTTGTGTGTGTTGGCTGTGTTTGTGCGTGTGTGTGTGTGTGTGAGACAGAGCCAGAAAAGGAAAAAAAAGAGGGACTGGTGTGTCTTTGTGCTACTTCACATACACTTATAAAACAGCATCAGCTGGGCATGAATGAGCATCAGTAAGAGCAACGCTTTGAAGGGAGGTTAAACGTGTGCCTTTGTTTTCATGTGAATGGCTGACATGCAGGATTTGTGTAAAACTCACCTCAGCAGTGGTGTCACCTCTGCTCTCTGTCTCAGTGGAATACATTAAAAAAAAAAAAAAAAAAAACTGTCTCTGCTGCCAACCATCATTGGAATGATGGCTGGAATTTGACTTGTTTTACAACAGCTAGAAATGAATATCTATGCAGGCAGTTAACGCTCCTGGTTATCAGCATGTCCTGTTCAGGAGTCTATTTCCTCTGCAGCCTCCTGACTGCTCAGGCTGGAGTACATGAGTGAGGAGCAGCTTCAGTAATGTGCAGCCTAATGATAACATGCATGAACGAACGACTTCTCCAGCCATATGAATGCACGGACACGCGGTCAAATACACACCTGGGTGAATTCTGCATCACTTATATATCAATTTGTGCTTTTTTTTCCACACAGACATCTTCACAGGCTTGAAGATTATCCACAACATCATTCCAACTCAAATCTTCATACAATCATTAAAACTAAGAGATATTGATTTAAAGCTGCACTCTCCTGCCAAAACACACACACATTCAGATGTAGACTTAAATGTGTATACAAACACACATTTAGGGGGAGTTAAAGGGAGAAGTGACATTCTGTATTGTTCAAACATATACAGAAACAGACGGGATAATGATCCTTTTATACTGGCTGTGTCACAGACAGATCAATGCAAACAGCTCATGACATTTATCAGAGAGAGTCAAGGACCTGCACATTAGTACTGATGCTCAGCTCGCTGGTCAAGTGGCTCAACATTATTGATACAGAGTCCACAAAGCAAAGGACAAATGTAATTCATTTGTCCATAAAACATCCAAATGAGGAATTGTGAGAGATGGTGTGTGTGTGTGTGTGTGTGTGTAAAATAACATTTTGAGAAATTGTGCTTTAGGTGTTTATGATCCTGTAGTATGTGTGTGTTTGTGTGTGTGTGTGTGTGTGTGTGTGTGTGTGTGTGTGTGTGTGTTTGTGTGTTGACGAGTCATTATTTGGAGACACACAAGTGACAGTCCATCTCTCAACAAGATGTGCAGAACATTTTTTTCTCATTGTGAAATGATGAACAGTGACATTTGGGGTTTCGGGTCGTTCTGCTTTGTGTGGCCAAAATTCAACTGACAAGGGTTTGACTCAAAATGCAAAATGGCTTTTAGTACAACTTTGAATATATTACACTCAAATCTGTCTTTGCTTGTTGATCAAATTTTGTCTTTGTATGTTGATTATTGCTTTACTGTTGAATGGAGTTTGACCGAGGACTGGCTACAAAATAAAACAAAATAAAATAAAACAAAATAAAATTGAAAACACTGAAACTTATCACGGCCCAAAAAAGGTTAGCAAGGTAAAAAATTTATATTCAAAAATCTTTCATGACAATGATCTCGTGGCTAAGGCAACATGCAAGCTAAGCTTTAACTTTATTAGTTATTATCATATTTCATATCAGTTGTATAGTACAAAGGGAACATATAAAAAAATTACACTAATGAGAGGGGACTATGATATAAAGGAATTCTGATAAGAAAAAAACAAATATATATATTTTCTTGGAGAACAAACAAGATGTATGGTAAAATTTATATAAATATATATAAAAAAAGCTTTAATATTTTTGCATCAGTACAATCTTACCTGTGACCACGAGGACCACATTAACTTTAAAGAGGCTTTAAAAAATAGAAGAATGATTTATCCTGAGAGCATGTGTAAGCCATTGAATCCAAAGTACAGTAAAGTTTTCCTCCAGCTTCTCTCAGTCTACTTTGTGTTTGCACATGTGTGTACAGGACCTGCTATAGCCGACTTGCAAGGTTTAATATAGGCTACTGTTTGTTATATCTTGCCATATATTACCATTTCTCCTTAGAGGGGCCCCTCTGCATTCAAATCAGCGGCCGGCTGCCTGATCGTAGAGGACAGCTTACTAGGCCCCTTGAATTGTTCACCAGGAACAATGGATTCCTTTGTCAACGTGTTTCTCTTTCTCTCCCTGGACAATACTAGAGGGTCCTTCTGGCTCTCTGCACTTAAGAAATGTTTGCAAAATTACACCTCTTTATATGCCTCTCAAAACAAGTAGCAGTGCCAGTATAAAAGTGTGGGAGGTTTAGGGGGAAAATGCACCGGAGATTCGGGTCTTTTATGTTTGACAAACTTCAGATAATGTTTTAAAGGACATTTCCTGCCGTTAAGAATAGCTTAATACGTTTGTTTAGTGTCTTATTTTATTTTTTAAATTTTTTTTATTTCACTAATTTGAAATATTTAAGTCTACTTAGCTGTAAAGTGATGCTCAAAAAGACGAGAAAAAAGAATTAGGCTACAAGTTGCACATAAATATTTTACAAGAAAAAAATGATGAACATTAACTAATAAAAATGACCCAACTTAAAAAAAATATACAATAACATAACATAAAAAATAACGTATATAAAACTGTATTCAAAAATCATAGATTACCGCATTAATTCGCCCAAAATATTTCTAAACCCCTGACGAAGATGATTTATTTTATATTCAGAGTATCGTCTTGCTGTGCTTGGGCACAGTCCTGTTATAAACTATAAGCTGTGTATCTGCATAACGAGCTTATAGTGCGGAGCTGTCCACCGGGCCGCAGCACTGACCTCTCCCTCCTCCTGATGAATAGGCCCATGAGCAGATGCCCAGCTGTGCCTATTCGGGCCTTCAACAGCATTTCGGAAATCGGTATGATTTCCCTGGGAAAGTTTGTTCTCCTCACGGAGACAATCTCTCCAGCAATGCCCACTTTTTTGACCTACCTTATTATTATTATTGTTGTTGTTGTTGTTATTATTATTATTATTATTGTTGTTGTTATTATTATCATTATTATTATTATTGGTTGTGGTAGGTCGGCATATCAAGGCATTAAAGCTATATTAGTTATAATTAGTTATGATCAATTATTCAAATAAATTCAGAAAAGTGAAAAATATACAGATAAGGTGTAATTCATTTTAGTTGTGACGAGCTGATGTTTCTGCGCTTGCATGCGTGTTTACAGGTGAATAGATTGGCATCAAGGGAACTGCATTTCTAAAATAAAAAAGAAAAGAAAGAAAAATCATAGGTTTTATAACACACATTTCAAATATCCCTGATGGCTGATGACTTTAACATAGTAATTTTTACGTACATTTTTATCTAAATTTTCTGTGAAATTTTATATACAAACTAAATATTCCACTGTCTTCCAAGTCTTGTCGCTTTAAATAAAGTTATGTTATGTATCTATGGTTTAATTTGACTCAAACAGAATGAACTTAACTTCCTTTGAGCACGCTCAGTCGTGCAAACCCCTGCATGAGCCTGGTCCTGCATGGTGCACTCCCTCACCACATTTCACTCAGCTGTTTGCGCCAACTCTGCGATTCAAAAGGCAATGGCAGCGCATTTGTTGGCATACAACACTTAAATGAGACAGTGTTTTTCAACCCCTGGTTGACACCTTTATTTTCAATAGTTCACGAAGCTTCAGCTGCAGCAGAGAGGGACCGGAGCTTACAAAGACATGCAGGGAGAAATTATAAACAGCACACATATTAGTTTTGAAATGCTTTTGGTGGCAACTTAGCGCTAAACTCCACCGCGGCACGTTCCTTAATGTAATTCAAATGCACAGGAATATTTTCCCAGCGTACCTCAAAAGTCCAGGGGCCGCAGCTCGCACAACTGGGGCCGACTCTCCTCTCTCTTTTGTTGGGGCTATTGTGGGGGGCTGCGTGTTGAGATTGGGGGTGTAATGAGGGGGCTGCGACCCCCCGATGGGGGTGCATTTGCTGTCCAAAGACCGTTAGACAGTGGCTGAATGAATGGGGCCTGAATGTCATTGTAATGCACAGGGATAACTCCCCCTTCATTCAGCTTAAGATGTGGAGGCCGCTCAGCTCTGCAGAGGGAGAGATGAGGGGAGAAAAAGCAACTGCAATTCAATTCACAACCTGGCTCTCTCTTTGCTTCATCGTGCATGTGGAGAGACGCGGAGGCTATTTTTCACTGAAGTTAGGCGTTATGCTGCTGCACTCGCATGGCTTTTCTGCACAGACGAAGGCCCGCGGTTGCACAAAATGGAGAGAAGATGCGATGGAGCCACAGTGTGGTGCATGGCTGAAGGATACCCGCAACGACGAGAGTAAGACGCTGAACAAAGGATTTTGAGTCCAAGCCAGCGTGGATTTATCAGTATAGGCTATATTTGGACAGAGGACGCTTCTCCTGTAGCAGGTGGCCGTCATGCAGGCTGGGTTATTACATTTTTCTCATTTCTTGGCACCGAGGAACCAATAGACCTGTGCCTAACAAATGGCTTGCATTACTGAATTAACTTGCATTAATGTAAATGCTGGAAGCTCGTTTTGAGATGTAGATTGCGACGAAGGCTGCGATGAGACAATGGGCATGTCTGTTAAAATAGTTAATAATTGCGTTTGCTTGAAAAAAAGGCGACATTTGCGATTCTATAGGCTCAGTAATGGAGTGTAAAGGGAAGCGGTTTCACTCCAAACAGCGCTGACGGTTCCTCCTCTCCATCTCTTTGTTCCGCCAACAGTGGGAGGTAGACACATGCTACAGAAGGAGGGAGAAACATTTTAAAATCCAATCACATTTTCTTCCGGGACAGAAATCAATATATTCCCGTGGTATTTTATTAGGACGGTTTTAAAATGTATCATACGAACACGTATAGATTTACTGCATTGTTAACAGGACCTCTCTGTTCAACTAAAAGATCATATATAGGTGCAATTAAATAAAATTTAAGCTGGGGCTGCAGGCTGCAGGCCCACGGTTGGGTCACTTGCAAAAAAGAACAAAAAAATTAAATTAAATTTCTAAAAACAAAAAAGGAGCACAGTGTCTCAGCAGAAACTTAAGCATTATTAAAACGATTTTAAAATGATCATTAAAATAGATGACAGGCTTTTTAGAACTGAAAGTAAAGCAGGAAGTATTATTTCTTCACTGCCAATTTAAAAAAGAAAACCATAGTATTGCATTTAGAGCTGATAAATATTTAGGCCTGATATATACATCTAACCATGCATATCAAGCAAACACTATAATCTGTAAATAAAAGCTTTAGTCAACAGTCAAAGCCCAAATAGGGGACTACTATATATCTATGTTATCAAACAGCTAATAATACTAAAGGGAATATCCTGCAACAAAGTGGTAACAGGGGTGCATGCAAACATTGCAGAACGTCCACTTAAATATATCATATCGTGTCACTTATAAATATGCACCACAAAGTTTATTTTCCAGCTTTATATTTCATGCAAAATCTTTAACGATGCACGCTGCAGCAGCAGCATATGGTTTTAGTCTAGACCATCTGGGATCACAGGCCACAGGCCTGAGAAGAATAACCGTCAACACAGTTACGGTAATCTTCTGGAGATTTGACAAGCGCACAGGTCCATGTGGATGTTCAGCCTTACGTACCGAAAGGTAAATAATCTCATGCATGAGGCTGTCTGCGCCGGAAATGTAGTGAAGGGCATATAGGCTATATGTCCTATTAGATGATTTTGAAAACCACTGATTGTAAAATTTATAGCTTCACCTTTTGGCTGCGAGTAGCCCGCATTTGGCATAATTTAAGTTTAAAGGCGGTGCTGGTTTTGGATGTGTTTAAAACTTTATTTGTTACTTGCACAATAGGTTCACCATTGCAGTGATTACAAAGTTCAGGTCAACGTTTAGCATGTCGACCTTTTAATTTGCTACAAGGCTGCAAACTCGGTTTGTAGCAGCAATTCAACGGAATACATGCACCTGCCTGTAGGTAAACCCTTCAGTGTGTTGGTACTCAGGTGCACACGAGCAACAGTGGACCTGCCATGTTATTTTTGAGTCATCTGAGAACAGGCTATGTTGAAATGAAAATAAATTCCAATTGTCAGCCACAACTATTATCTGTAAGCATCAACAGTGGTCTGCCCCGATGCATGCATGCATGACGGGCTGCACAAAGTCAGACCGGTGGTTTCAAGGACATTTGGGGCTGATGAGGATTTGGTTTTAATGGGGGGAGGTGAGGAGGAGGGGGGGGGGAGGAGGGCTTGGGCCCCGGGCCATGACGTCATTGTGCGCCCATGTAATCCTCTTGCGCCGAAGCCCAATCAGCAGAGACTCGCAATTGTCTAGGATGGGAAGAGAGGGGCGCTCTAATCCGGGAGACAGTGGATCACACAGCCCGAAAGAGAGAGAGGAGAGTGAGAGAGGGGGGCATGCATCCAGGGCTGGATTGTGCCTGAAATGGGTCAGATTAAAAAGACACGAACCAAAAGGAACCGACTGACTCTTGAGGAGAGGGGACTTTTCTGAAGACGATGAAGCCATTTTTTTTTCCACCTCAAACACGAGAAAATCTGCCTCCCGACCACACAAGCTTTAGGGATATGCTAGAGTGCTATGTGGCGCATAGAAGAACGACGTGCCCTTTTTTACACACATACTGTAGCATAATGTAAAATTAGCCATCTGTAGAATGTCAGCTGCATGAAAGGAGAGAGGAGGCATCGCGCGTTTTGTCCGAGGGCGTTGATCGTGGACAAGTCGGGGAACTGCATTCAAGCCACGTTAAATGGAAAATACAGTACTCTTCGCAGTGGGATGTACGACTTCAAACAAATAGCTTTGTGACGTGCTGCCATCGTTGCTTTCTCCTGTTTTCCACTGTTGTCTTTGTGTTTTTGGGTCAGGCTAATGTTGCAAATTGAGTGGTTTTGAGGAAGGACAAAGCGAAAGCCTGTGTAGCTTCAGCTGTCATTCTGTGCGAGGTAACCTGCCCAGAGATGCGTAAAGACGCACAACCACAGAATTAGAGTAGAAGTGTTTGTAAATACCACGCTAATGACATGGTTTTTTTCAGGTGCAAGCGTTGCTGCACATCCTTTCATTATGGGCCGTGTGCTGATTGGGTTTAACGCCGAGCTGTGGCGCAGTGATATCAATATTTCTCCGCGTGGAATCCAAACAGGCGCAGGAGAATGTGGCCGCGCGCGTTATTGCTGGTGTAGGCTATTAATCGGCTTTAGACGCGTGTGTGTGTGTGTGTGTGCGCGCGCGTGTTTGTGTTGCAAAATCGGCTTTAGATTTGTGGATGTGTATGTGTGTGTGTGTGTGTGTGTGTGTGTATATATATTTGTGTAAGCCCGAGCGCGCGCACGGAAACGGGAGCTGTACTTAAATCGCAGTCAGACAGTCTTGCATCCTCCTTGGTGGCAGATGCTGGAGGTTTAAGCTTGTGGAAGTCAGGCGGGGTTAGAGGCTGCTGGCCGGGCTCCTGTCTGCAGCCATCAGCAGGGTGAGAAGGCGACTTATTTAAGGGTTGTCACTCTGCGTGTTCACAGCGGACCTTGATTTAATGTCCATACAATTAAGGCACGCGGTGAATGCCAAGAGAGGAATCTGCACAGCATCATGCCTCCCATTCTATCTCTTCATTATTTCATCAGGCCGCAGGCTTTCGTTTGCTACTTTGACCCTTAATGTTACACAGAAACAGGCCCTGGCTGCCACCCAGAGCAGCAGGATAGAGCTGACTGCTGTACTGTCATTTAAATGCGTGTGAGCGTGTGCGTGCGCACGCGCAAGCGTATGAGTGTGCATGTGTTTGTGTTATTTTGACTGGGTGGGCGCAATGCGTACTTTGATAGGTGATTATAGCAAGAAATCAGGTTAACGCCGGTTAACTTTTGAATGTCGTCTGCAGTCAAAAATAATGGTTTTAATGTTTGACTGATTAATCAAAAAAAATTTAAAACGCCTTGACGCAATTGGACTTTCGCCAAGTGGGGTCAGTGGCCTACTTCTGATTTGATCAAAACATGATGATGATTTGCATTTTTGTATTCGTTACTCCTACTGCATTTCATCCTTTGTTTTTATTTGGGGCCTGGCGAAAAACCTGTTTCATTTTTAAGTGAAGCCTTCGCTTTTATATCTCTTGGGTGTAAAAATCTCTTTTATTGTCCGTAAGAAGGTAACTAAATTTTAAAGTGGCAAAGTTTACCTGAATATAAAACGTGAAAATAACCAGTAATCGATTTCAAAATGTACACTAATTGCGCGCATGACCTAAAACACAGACCAAAGCCTCCGATGAACCCGCCGCAAAACCTGCCTGCAAATAAGACACTCAAAGGTTGTCTGATGATGGAGGCGTCCACTGCTGTTGGTACATTAATGGTGAATCCGTCTCTTTAGGAGCCTGTGCTGAAGTCTCTGTGGTCTATTACAGCTCTGTTGTGATAGCTGAAATATTTCACATTATGTCTCATATATCTATATCTAATGGTTCAACTTCAGTGTTCTGCTGGCCATACAGTCAGTTTCAGATGAAATCTAAATTATGTCATCAGCAAAAGTAGGCCAGCAGATTCAGTCCACCACACCTTCACGGTGGAGATCAAACCTTGGGCCTACAGCAGAGGCTCGAGAGCCATAAAGGGATATAAGCTGTCGATGGCTGCAGTGTTTAGTAGGACGGAGTCAACATATAGGCGAGAGATGTAAGTGATTTAATGCCACCTACAGGCGTCCTTCTGACAGCGCATGGCTGAAGCTGTAACCCAGAGAAGGCCGTAAGACTTCATAGCGAGTAACGCTGGAATTATTTTTCTTGAAAAGTTATGACTACATATAATTATAGATGACTCTTTAAATAAGGTACATGGGCTTTCCTTCAGCTTTTAAACATTCCAGAAAAATTAAAGATACTTAAAATTTAGCTGAGAGGACAAATATTTTGACGGCAAACTCGAGCTCTTCCACACATTTTTGAATGAAGATATTTTGTAATACGAAGAAATATATAAAGCAATTAGCGTGTAACTACTCACAAATAGCAGAATTTGGCAAATGTTATTGTCTCTTCTTCCACGTCCATTAGGTTTAATATTGTCAGCTTTCATGTAACTTCCACATTTGGGTTAGATGAAAATTAAGATATAGGTTAAATATATAAATCTAAAAATAAAAATACCATAACAAGTCTCTGTTAAATTAAGAATTTGAGCACTTAGTCAAAAATGTCATCTCAGAGTATTTTCTACACGTATGTAAGTAAACTAAAATGAGATCTTTGCCATATAAATCTATAGAGCCGTTTAAATGTGATTTTTTTTTTGCCTATTTCTTTCTAAGTATGGATGCATGCTATGAAATGATGTGACAACAAATAAAGCCTGAGCTGCCCTGAGTTTTTTTGCTTGTTTTTGTGCTTATTTTATGTTAAACTGTGGATCAAGCCATTTTTTCACCACGCATACAGCATTTGCAGACCCAGATCTGATGTAAATCATTTTTCAAATGAAAATATTGATGCCAATGGTTTGTTTGTACCAGTTATATCAAACTATCCAGATGATCCTTTGCTTTTTTTGGAAGCGTATAATTTGATGTGTTGAATAAAATGCTATTGCATTTTTCAGTCATATATCTTTAGTGCAAGAAAATCACCAAGATTTACCATCTTTTAGAGTGTTTCTACTTCTGATGGAGTTCTTTACTTCATTTGAGAGCGGTACATGCCGGCAGCAGTAACTCTAAATCAGGAGATCAGCACCACGGAGAGTGCCTGTCAACAAAAGAAAAGAATCTTCTAATGACTGTGGAACAAAAGCATTACATTGGAAAACCCTGCCCAAGGTTAAAACTGCTGAATATGTGTAAGATCGAAATGAGCGATTTTATGCAGGGCATCACAGCGTTGAGGACTGGATTTTAAAAAAAATGTATTTTTAAAAACATGTTAAACACGGTTTTAACTTAAAATCTTGAACATGTGATTAGCCATTCAGGTGTCCAACATGTTCCAATTGTTTGTGATAAATGTGCCATTTTCTACTGACCTAATAAAATTCAAATACTGTTAAGTTTTATTCTAAGAAGCAGCGCTGTTATTTGTGTGTGCAATCAAATTGTTGTAGCACACTTAGTCCGACAGAAACAGAAGTCTTCATTGATAGCAGCATTTACAGATACAGTATCTGTAAATAAATTACTGTTCACTATCATACATATTTTTAAAAAAAGCAACAATTTCAGCCAAGAAAACCTTTAAGTGACATTTAAACACTAGGGCTGCCCTACAGAGCTTCCTCTCTTTGTATAAGGTCATTGTAGATGGCTGTTTACTCACTAACAGGGAATTCACGAGATCAAGACAAAGTATTGTCTGAATGGAGTTTATTAAGGCTTGATTTCTTCTGTAAAGAAAAACCAAGATAGATTTTTTTGAACAAGTTATGCCCACTACAACTGTGGTCTAAAAGATAATCAATGTTGATTTAATATTTCCATGTCACTAATCCTTTCGTAGAGTTGATACATATAATTTCATGGCTAACCTGACATCCCTCTATTGCAACGGAGATCATCTGACAGTTATCATTAACGTGCATGTAAGCCCTGTACTATAATCACAACCAGTTTCATGCTTTCTGAGGCAAAGACGTCTGTGGCTGTGACTCAAGTCTTTGGTGGCATCATTTAGCTTTTCACCTTCCCCTGACTCGACGCTGTTTGGAGAGAGCAGTGTTGGTGAAGGCAAACGTGAAGGGCATTTACTATATTGCTTGAATCCACCCAAAGTTATTGATTAGTGCAGGTAAAAAAGAAGAGGAGATGGAGAAGAAAGGATCCTGTTAGAGGTCAGTTCTCTCGAGTACAAGGGATTACACTGGCCAGGTAAAAAAAAATACCATGCAGCCTCAGCCACCTGGAATTATAGGCATGAAGCATCCGGTTTATACTCACAGTCGAGTGACCTCAGCAAAGTGCAGCACATCTACCATCTCATCGATATGAAGGGGTAAAGTTATGACAGAATCAAATAGATCATAAAGCATATACACTGACTGACAAAATCTGAAAAAGACCAAACTACTTAATTGAGTTTAGACCACATTACCTGAACAGGTGCAACTGCCAATATCATTTGTGTCAGTCCAAATATTCAAAAATTAAAACAGAAGCTGTGGATATTTGATAAGGAAACCATGAAGCCACATTAGATCTGGACTCTTACACTGTTACATGAAGAGCAAAGATTCCTCTACATTTAGGCAGCCATGTCTATTAGCAGAGCACCGTCTGATCTCTAATGCTCAGACACAAATAAATTGCAGTCTGGCCTTGGATGCTATGAAATGACTAACTTGAGAGCAGGGGGACACCGTACGGTAAAGGATCAACAACAAAACATCACTCTCATCTAACAGACAAGCTGCAAGATAAATTTAACTTTTTCCAGCAGACTTCCTATAATGTAGCTTGCCATGCATGGGCACACACATCTGTTAATTTTATATATATATATATATATATATATATATATATATATATGTTTAGATCC
>JAQNCA010000002.1:16554551-16566849 GCA_029783725.1 Acanthurus tractus | reverse complement strand
CTATCATCTAGCTCGCCATGCATGGCCACACACATCTGTTATTATTTATATATATATATATATATATATATATGTTTAGATCCAATCTTTTTTTGTTTACATACCTGAAGAACTTTACTGTAGCATAATAAATGGTTTCAGTCTAAACAAACTATTTTTGCAACAACAACCAAAAAACACACAGAAACCACATTTCATTCTTATTTTTTTCTTACTTGATAGTAAATCAGTTACATTAATTTTTAGGTTATACATTTTTAGGCTTTCTCCATGAATATATAGGCTCCTACGTTAAAGCTTAGCATTACGACCAACATGATAGACTTAGCAAAACCAAATTCAAGGGAAAAAAAACAGGATTAAGACAGAATGATGGCGAAATGACAAATACGTGAACCCTTCCCCCATTTTGTGGAACAAAAAAAAAAAAAAGCAAAAGCAACAATCAATTCAATGTAATAGTTCCATCATTACATAATTTTGATTATAAAACAATTTAAAACGGTGAATGCGACAATTCTCTCAGACTGGGTTGCGTACACAAGCAGAATCTTCTGATGAAACTTACAAAAGACCCCTTCAAGACAAACATCAAAAGAAAGCAACGCAGAGGGGTGTGAAGGATGTCAATAGTACAATTTCTGACTTAAATGGTGAGAGTTCTGGTTGTGGAGGACACATCTGTTATTTCTTTCCCAGAGACCTTTGCAATTCCTCCTCAGAAATGTCTCAAGTCCCGTGTGACTTCACACTATCCCTGATTTCTCCAGCAGTGTCACTGTTTGAGCAGTTCTTTTGAGAAGTCACCAATAATTAGAAAAAAAAAATATTAAGGCTCCAGAAAACAGGTTTCTGAAATGAAAATTGTCAGTAGTAAGCCAAAAAATAGAGATTTTGTCGATCTGAATGAAAAATAGATAAACCATTGAAGTTTTATTGTCACACAGCTCCAAGTCCTACATTGCCTTTGGGATCCTCCAACCCTGTTGGCACAGTTAAACCTCTGAAGCATGGCAATGTTGCCCCCAAATGGACATATGGGGCAGGACACATCCGTTCCTGATTGTACTGAAATATAAAGTGGCAGATTTTTTCTCCATGGTGCAGTCAAACCCTGATTCAATTGGAAGGAGGTGGGGGTGGGGGCAGGAGAGAGAAAACCAGTTTGGTGAGAGAAGAGTACGAGATGGAACGGGAAGAAAAATATTGTTAAAAAAAAAAAAAAAAAAAAAAAAAAACACAACTAAAGAATGTGGTGGTGGCTAGGTAACACATTAAATCAGCTTGTTATCCCTGCACAAGAATTGGGTGGTACATGGGGCAAAAAAAGCACGAGTCTCGACAATGGCAGAGATTCACCAGGATTAAATAGAAAAAAAAATGAAGGACTTGGTTGCATTTTCATATTCTTCTGTCTTTTAAATCAAAAGTCCTAGTGTAACTGTTGATCAAGCCAAGAACAAATGTCTTCTATTGTTTATTCCTGTTTTGGCGCTCCTGTTTGGAAAGAAAACAAAAAGGGTAACATTAGACACAAAAATTGTATAAGAACACTGCAAACTGCTGGACATTTTGATTAAGATATATCTAGATTTACCTATTTAAAGTGGTGATCTATTAGTAGTTTTTTTACATTTTTATATTCACTGTATGAAATATACAACCAAGACTAATTACCAGTAGCTGTCAGAAAAAGCTCAATACTCATGAAGTGATCCAGAAAATATGACAGCTTTTTACCTGATCCAACCGAGAGCGGTTCTGTATCTGAGGAGGCTCAAAAGTCTGTCAAAGGGAGCAAAAAAAAGGAAACAGAGGAAAAACACAAAAATTACTCTCACAAACACAAACTGAGCAAAAACTTGGAATATTTCTGAAGTATTTAAAATAACACAGTTACACTGAACCCACCTTGCGCACCTCTTCCTCTTCTTCCTGCCTCTTCTCATAATGGGAGAAGTCATCAAAGATGGAGGTGGTGTGTTTGTAGGTGGCAATGATCTTGAGCACCTGCTTTGCCTTCTCAAGAGGGACCTCCTGGGTGTCACGAGAGTTGGTCACTGGCTTGTTGTCGTTGTTCTCCAGGCGAATGTGGCGCAGCTGGCTGTTAGGCACGTCCTTAACAAACAACCAGTCCACGTCAAACTTGCCCTTCCACTTGTCCTGTGCCCAAACACCAGCACTGGTGCCATAGTCCACTGGTGAACGCATCTCTGCCACACCGCAGAAATGACCACTGCCATTGACACTGAACAGAAGATACACTGGGCCTTTACCATTCATGGCCCGAAAGGCTGAGTCCAGCCGCTTGTTGCCATGCTCCGTGCTACACCAGATGGAGTACTTGATGGAGCGATGGATATCGTCCTCAGAGTAGCTCTTAATGATGAAAACACGACCATTCTTCAGGTTCCATTCAAAGTCCTTGGGGTTGTAGCTATGGGAGGCACGCAGCTTGTCCAGCACTGGGTGGGACTCTGCACCAGGTCCCTGGCTAGCAGAAGTTTGGGGTCCACTGTTTCCACCACCAACCATACCCATCATACCACTACCATCCTGGCCGGGGCCACCTTGCCCGTAACCTTGGTTCCGGTTGCGAGGGGCAACCCAGCGGGTCTGGGGTTGTGGGGGCTGGGTGTGGTTTTGGTAGGGCTGAGGTGGTGGCTGATGATGCTGGTGATGGGGGGGCTGGGGCTGTAAGGCCATAGGCTGCATCTGAGGCTGCACCAAAGACTGAGGAGGAGGGGGCTGCATGGGTCCTTGTTGCATCGGGCCTTGGGGTGGCAATCCATGATGCAGGCCAAGAGGCTGCTGCTGTTGCTGCAGTGGAGCTGTGGCTACTTTAGTCACTGGGCCCTTATCCCAGGTCCCAATGTTCATGTTATGTTTGATGGGTGGAGGGGGAAGAGCTCCCCCTGGGCTGGGCATCCCTGGTTTCACCTTAGCTTTTAACTGCTGTGGTTTGGCAGGTTTGCTGGCAATAGCAGCCCAAGAGGTGGGTTTGGGAGGAGGCATTCCAATAGGTGTGGCTCCATTTCCTGCAGCTGCCACAGCAGGTCCACCAATCACAGATCCCACAGCCTTGACTCCAGACCCCTGGCCGGTGACATCCCCTCCGATCTTTAAGCCAACCATACCCTGCTCCAGACTGTTCATACCAGGGGCTTTGTTGAGCGTGTCACTGTGAAAGCCTGTCTGACCATCGGGCACCAGGGTGCCCCCCAGGGAGCTGGGAGGATAGCTGTAGCTGCCACCGTAGGCCGAACTCTGAGTCTGCTGGCCCTGGGAGCCACTGGTGCCCCAAGCAGAGAAGGCAGGGTTTTCAGGGAAAAAATTAAACCTGTGGGGGTAGATACTGCTTCCCAAGCCCCCCGAGTGGCCAAAAACTGTATCTGGCATGAAGTGATGGTCTCCATTACTCAAGGGTCCATAGGGGGTCAGGTAAGGAATAGGGGGGTCCCCACCAGTGGACCAAGGAGCCTCACTGAGGGGGTACGGGAATCCAATGGAAGGGGCGTAGTAGCTGGACAGGTAGGGGTCAGTGATGGACTGGTAGCTGTTGTTCTGGATGAAAGAAGGTCAGTAGAGCCACAAAATTAGCAAGTGACTTTCACTTTGATTTAAATCAGATCTATAAATAAAATAAAACTCTCCTGGCCATATTCTATATACAATAACCATTTAAAGTGGCTTTCTCATTTTACTTAACAGGGACAAACTTATACTGCATCCATTTTAGGGTTGGGCATTAACATCACAGGGTTTTTGAGATAATAATCCTGAAAATAATCATATGATGCTATGTTTCATCAAATTTTAGTTCTTAATAAAATAAAAGAAAAACATTAACAGTTTAATGCATACATCATCGCTTTGATTATTCTAATGTACAACCACTTGCAACATACACTGCTAACGGACATCTAAATAAATCTGTCACATTAATAAGATACTGATTTGAGTAATATGATCTAATCCTTATTCATCAATGCTTTGGTCATATCTTTATTATCTACTCAGCAGTGCTCTTAAGCAAGAGATACTGAGCTTTACCTGAGTTGATTGACCAGTGAGGTATGGCTCAAAGTCATTGTCATGGACAGTCTCCTTCTGATGTAGCGAACCATTTTGCACTGCAAAAAAACATATTTACATTAATTTACATTTAAACATAAATGTCAGCTTGTCAGAGCTATGCTTATATTCCAGTTTACTAATCAAAGAATCAACACACAATTTAATTCTAAAATCTGTCAGTCCCTTTTGCATGGGCATGTGTTCTACCAAAACCCATTTAAATCAGTGGGCCATGTCAAGCAGCCCAGTGGCCCTTGAGACAAGCCTACCCTGGAGGTGAATCAGCCTGTGGCCTGCTGCCAGCCAGACCTGCATGTAAAAAGTGAGTCAATGCCTGCCTGCCTGCCACCCCACCTCCTTTAGGAAATGCAGTAAATCAAAGATGACCTGAGCATGGTTTTTTTAAAAAAACCAAAAAAAAAACCAACTATGAGGTCATAACAAAACTGTTGCCAACACAAGTGTCCCTGAGGAACTGACAATAAATTCAACAGATAATCTCATGTGAGCAAGCCAATATGTATGTCTTTACAAAGAGAGGATTGAGACAGAATAAGTGTAATTATCCAAATTTGGAAAATGACTGGGTCATCAGGCCTGTGCTGGGAAATCGTGGCATAAGCATCATGAACTTCCTCCCATTATGGACACTATCAGTTAATAAAGAAATATGGCAATTTCCCTTGTGAGCCACCTGCCCTTCCAGTGACATGGTTAATGTTCGACTGCAGTGTGTCTCACAGTGCTTGATATTGCATACATTTTTACCATGTTCATCCCCATTCGGTTTTCAAGCCCTTCATACTGATACTATTTGTTATATTCAACTTCCAGAGAACAGATTCACAGAATGTTCAAGCAGACAACTGAAGGGAAAGACTTTTTCTTTTCAATGTCAGTTAGTTACAGTTAAACTGACAGATCATCGCAAATCAATAAATCAGACCCTGCATAATTTAAAAGAATGTAATTTGTAGTTTTGTTCATATTGTACCAAGCCCCAGCACAGTGTATATGTTTTTAGTTGCTGCTCCATAATATTGTATAGACTTGACAATCGTATAGTTCACAGATAGATTAAAAGACTCCGTGGAAGACAGGTCTATGTGATGCTTACTGTCAGACACTGTGGGCCCTGATTTTAGATATCATAGCAAATTGTTTTGATTCAGTCTTCTGTGAAGCTACAACTCACCTTTAGATGCTTGTCCCTTTGATCTCTGCATCCATTTTGGATCATGAAAAGAACAAAAGGGAGATCACTTGGTTAATTTAAGTTGATTTGAGGTTTCTCACACAGTGCTGGATTGAACACAGCCTTGTAAATTGCCAATCTATCCCTCAGAAGCTAGCTAAACCTTTAGATTACCCCCTGAGGAGAGGCAATGTAAAACATTTACCTAACGTTATTTTACAGTTAAAGCTGTAGAAACTTACAACTGGCTACAAGTATCAAGGTCATTTATGTAGTATAACCCCCACTGGTTTGTAACCAGAGTTAGTTAATCAGAGAGCTAACGTTAGCGTTATTTCACGACCAACTTCGCTAGCTAACGTAGCCCTCTTAAAATAGCTCTTCATACGCCAATGGCGTTGATGCAGCCAGTAAGTTAACTAAGTTCACATTAAAAAGCTCAATATCACCGAGACAACATGAGGATATTTTACACACCTTCAAAAAGAAAGTTGAGATTCACTGTATAACTTACATTAGCTTAAACCAAACGCTGTTTAATTCTTTTGACGTTAGCTTTATGTTTCATGTTTTCTAACTACAGCTGGTGAGATCTTTTCCAGCTACTTTGGTAGCTGTAACATATTGACTTGGTTTAAGATGCGTTTGACAGCGATTTGAATGATCACGCAAACTGTCATTTTTCTTAAATGTCTATTTAAAAATTCAGCCGTTTGACGGAATGTGGCTAACTTGCTAGCTACACGCACCGGCCAACGGTAGCGGCTAGCTAGCACTTCCGAGGAATAGCCGTAGCCCAGTAACGTTAAATCGTTAACGTTAGCAGGTATGTTAGCTAGCTTGCGAGCTTTCTACAGGCGAGGTACATCGGCCTTCCTACCTGAGGGTCAATGCTTGTGGCAGACATAATTCATTAAGCAAGTCCCTGGATTCTCACAGAGCCTGGGCTTGTGACTGGATTGCAAGCCCCGTGATTTGAAAGCAAGTTCACAGCTCAGTTACAGTTAGCTATGTGGCTAGTTGTGCCGCTTAGCGTGTGGCTAGTAGTTGTAGCGCAGGCTCAGCTGTATATTTTCCGCTGTGTGCACGTATCCCAACTTCCACAGTTCAAGCCTGTCGCCTCGGATACTGTGCCAGAAAAGAGTCAAGTCCTGATACAGGTATTCAAGTTAACGTTATGTATCGCCGAGTGGATCTTTCGGATCTAGAAAATGTCTATCCTCGGCCGCCTTTTACTTTGTCTTTATTATTCCAGAGAGAGAGAACCCTCCTCAGTTACGTTAAAGCCCTGTACACTTCCCCAATGGCTGCTCCATCCGGGCTTTGAGCCGCCGCTGCAGTTCACGTCGTTCCCCGCGGGGTGGCTGAAGTTCAGTGCATCCTTTCATTTAACCGAGTAAATTTGGGCGAATGTCCGTGATTTTACCGATAAAAAGAAAGCGAATGAGCCAAACGCATAGACATTGAGATAATTTTTTAAGGTACTTTACTCCTGCTTTCATGGCTATTAGAGCTATTTTCTGCGATTTCTGAGGGTGAAAAATAACGCCAGAGGGGATGTCAGCAGACTGTGTGTGGTTTTCTGTTTTTTCAGTGCCCTTTCAGATCTGATGCTTCTCAGTTTTGTGCAGTTGCTCATGTGAGACTTGCTGGAATGTAAAAAAATATATACTAGGTGCCATAAGGCCACATTACGTCTAAGAATTGCAAAGTTAGACGTCTTTGGCATCAGTCAAATCCCCCATGTATTTACTGGTCGTCCTGCATTCATCTCTTTATTTTTGTCGGATGTACCTACTGAGATAGAAAATCCAAGCAATGTAGCCTCCTACTTTTCATAAGATTTTGAAAAGCTGACTGTTATGACACGGTTGGGCATAGTATGAGTCTCTCAGTGAAGCATGTAATAGAGAATAAATATATAGATATAAAATAACTCTGATGTCACGATAATTTTCAGCAAGAGTAAGACCTAAGGATGATCCAAATAGGTTATAGCCTGCAATAAATTACAGTAGCTGTTACTCTTTTTCACCACTAGAAGGTAGCAATGATGCAACTAAAAGCCCCTTAACTCTGTCAAAGGTCAAATCTGTATTCTTCTTTTTTTAGCTTTTCATTTCCCAGAGAATTTATTAACCCTTACACTGAAGGGTTATATAAAATATTACACCAGATCGTGTTTTAAACTGACTGCTTTTTGTCAACTGTGACTTGTTGCCTGCAACTTTTTTGTGTTTAATGACTGGCTATTTCAGATGTTGACATCTTAAAATTCAAAAAATTAAGTCAGCTACGAAATTTTGTCGCTTTAAGATAGTTTAAGACGGAACACATATGATTTTAGGAGGACATGGGACTTTTCCAGGACCAGAAATTTGACCAATGTGACCTAATTAAAAATAAACCAGGAATCTAGGTCACTAAACCATAGGCAGGGTGATTTACATCATGATCCATCTACTAATATTGAGTCAAATGATTTAAAGTGGTTTTTGCCATATTTCTTTTACCACATTGTTTAAGAAGATTTGTGAAATACAGTGCATTTAATCTTACAAGCTCAGTTGCAAGTGGCCCTAAAGGACACTAACACCCAACAAAGGGAAAGTTTAGAGTCAAATCTTGTAGCATATAAATGGAAAACCCAGCAAGTCCCTGGCACAAAAGCCCCATAGTGCTCCTATGTTTTATTGTAGACTCATGGGTCAAAATGATTTTCTGTCATTCAGTAAAAGCTATAGAGCACCTCCTTGTGTTAAATGATATTTTTATAACCCTTATAATATTCATTTCACAGTGGTATTAATTGTAAGCCCATAGTATGCTTCTGAAATGCTGTACGTGGTTAGCCATTTTCCTAAGAGGCGGAGCAACATGGCATGTTCAGGCTCTCATTCATTCATCATCAATGAGCATGCATTCTGGCATTTGGTGGCTTTTCTGGAAAGCAGTCTCCTGTAGGCCGCTGTGCAGGCCCCCACAGCTGATCATATTATTTCAGCTGGTGTGCTGCACTCACCTTCAGTGCGCGTTCCACTATGGATCGCAAAAGGGATGACTGGCACAGGGACAAGAAGAGAAGGGAAAACCTACATGCCACAGAATGACGGATGACAGCAGTACTATGCTAAACATCCTTGAGGAGCCTCAGATGCGAAGAGAAGGGGAGAGGATTCGAACTTTTGAGAACTGGCCGGCAGATGCACCTGTCACATCTGGAGACCTGGCCAAGGCGGGCTTCTTCTTTCTGGGCCCTGGGGATAAAGTCCAATGTTTCTGCTGTGGAGGGATATTAAGACGCTGGGCGCAGGGGGACAGCCCGGCCCTCGAGCACAAGAGGCATTTCCCCACTTGCAGCTTCATACAGGGTCGAGCTGTGGGAAATGTCCCTCTCCAAGTTGGATCCTCCGACTCTGTGGACGGCCAGCTGCTGAGTCAACTCCAGAGGATGACTATGGATGACCAGGGGACGGCTGGCCAAGCGGTTTACCCAGAGATGGAGGCGGAGGACTCCCGACTCACCACGTTCCACAACTGGCCCACAGAGGCCTCAGTCCAGCCAGATGTTCTCGCCAGAGCAGGATTTTTCTACACAGGTGCTCATCATCTCACTCTAAAGCCTGAAAAACACTTACATCCTAATCATCTGCTTTCTTTAATATTTTATGAGTAACATTCAAGAATCCATGAGTGCATTTCAGTGAAATATTCAGCTCTGACCCAGTCACTGCCAGAGTGACCCCTCTTTGTGAGGGAGTTCATGGTACAATTGTCCTGCTGAGTCATGTTGTTGTGGACAGAACAACCTGGACAAAGCTGGGGTTGCTAAAGAAGTAAGGTTCAACAGCTTCAGGCAAAACATCAGCTGTGGGCACAATATCATGACAACCAATAGAAAAAAATCAGTCAAATAAAGTAACTCTACAGGGAGAGAGGGTTTTGTGAAGGTAAGCGTTTTAGTTTGGTTGTTATTGTGTCAGAAAAGGGTTAATTTGCCTTTTTACATTTTTACCAGGTTTAAGTTGGTGCATGACATTCATTCCTTGTACAGTTTGAACTATAGAGCCACATTTTCTTTTCTATTTATGTTGTTTTGCATCAAAATGTAAAGCTGTATAGATTCCAAGAGTTTTTGTCGTCAGACTCTTCTCACTGTAGTCCTGTACATCCTGACAGGTCATGGTGACAATGTCAAATGCTTTTACTGCGACGGAGGGTTGAGGAACTGGGAGCCAGGCGACGACCCCTGGCAGGAGCATGCCAAGTGGTTTCCACGGTAACAGCAGGGCTTGTCACAGGGCCGATACAGTGACATAAGTTGAATACATCATTTCCCTATTTATGTGTTGGATTTTTTTTCAAATATTTAAGCAAAATGTCATATTTTTATTGTTTTGTGTTCTGCACAAATGATAAAAGAGACTCTCTATGTTTCTCAGATGTGAGTTTTTAATCCAGACGAGAGGGCAGGAATATATCAGCAACATACAGGATGCTCATTTCCATCTGGGTGAGACTGTGGTGAGTGCCTTTATCCCTCTTAACTACTCAGAATAAAATCTGTTTGGCATACAGCATGCACGGTAATGGCACACTAACAAATTATGTTACTGCTACATTTGAAATCCTTCCTGACTCTTACTGTACACTCAAACGTGATTACTTTCCAAGGGTGGATCACAGACTTCCACAGGCAGAGATATCGGATCCAGAAATGGTAAGTCATAAAACTAAACCAAGGCAGTGAATGACGGGTACGTACCAAGAAACTTTATTCCTACTAAACCTGGAACACAAGATGGCAGAGCTGCTCTGATGCCAGCAGTTATTATGAGGTATCCTGCAGTGCAAAGAATCAAAGTGACAACATCTAATCTCATTTGTTCGTACTAAAGGTAGAGCAAATATTTTGAGTTGTGCACTGCAGGTTGTGCAAATGGAGAAAAAAAAATGCTGCAACCTCTTAGTTAAAATATTTTTAGACCAACCTCGATGAAACACTTTGGTTTGAAACAGAGACTTGAAAGATGAAAGCATACCTTTTACAGACGTGAAACAGATTCACCAGTTTTCTTTTGGAGGCTGCTGAAAATGGAAAAAAAAACTGTATGCTCAATTACCTGAGCTAATGTTTGCCATAGAATTGCAGTAATTAGAGAGTGCTATGGAAGCCATTTGACTGTTGCTAATGGTCGCGGGGCAATCATGAGAGTGCAATTATTCTATACAATGAAAGAGTCATAATTATGATCCATGTCATCAGATATACAGAGGAGGTATTCAGTTTGAAGTGTTTATATACTGACAAAGTTAAGCTGCACAATTTATTTATTTTTTCCCTTTGCCTAACAGATTGCTTATAGTTTATATAACACCTGGTGGATTTGTAGGTGGCCTTTTTCCTGATATGTGGCTGGTCAGTGGTCATTGGTCTAATCTGTCTCACCTCTTCTCTCCTCTCATCCTCCAGATCTGGTTGGTGGTCTAGCGGCCTCCTCGGCCATGCTGTCTCCTGTGGTGCAGACTGTGCTGCAGATGGGATTTGAAGCCAGCCTGGTGGAGAGTCTGGTCCAAACTAAGTTCCTTCTAACAGGCCAGCACTACACCTCTGTATCTGACCTGGTCACTGACATACTGCAGGCGGAGCAGGAGGACCGACAGAGGGGACCACAGAACAGAGGTAACAGCCTGTGGTGGAGATTAACTAAGTGCATTTACTGTATTACTTCAGCACAATTTTAAGACACATGTGCTTTACTGAAGCATTTTTGTTTTTTGCTACTTTATACTTCTACACTGCTTACACATCATATTAATATTATCATTTTTTATAACATTTTACAAAGCTGCATATGATGAGGCTATAAAAAGAAAAACATTAAGATAAAACCAGCAGTTCCCAACCTTTTTGGCTCGTGATCTATTATAATAATGGCTGCACCTTGTCAGATTTCCGGCATCTGTGAGTTGTCACTAGTACTATCAAACATTTTCCATCCAAACTTCTCTGAAAGTATCATACCAATCACTGTTAGAGTCCCAGGGAGGTAAAATAATTTAATATTTCACATAAAAGGAAAGATGAGGGAAAGTGCCAAACATTTTAAACAGAGTTAAGAGCATACCCACCTTGTTAATTATCTCAGCACTCTATGAGAAAATGAACAACATCAGCCTTCATGCAGTCCTGTGCTACCTCTGTATGCAGAGCTCACCCAGAGAGGTCCGTGGGGGCATATGGGCGACACGCAAGGTGGGTTCACCTTTATGCAGCATTGTGAAGAAGTGGGCTGCTTAATTTTAAAGGTGGCAGAGAGAAATGACTGCAAGAAAGGCCAATGCTGTTAATTTCCTCAGACAGTGCTAACTTGCAATATTAAATTAGAAATTATTCCAATAGAAATACCACAAAAATTATTAACTTCTAACCCTCTGCACAATCTCTCAAACAGCTGAGCTTTTAATACTTTATGTAGATTTTGCTCATGAAACTTTTCTACTTTTACATGCAGGGCTTTTCTTGTAATTGAGTATTTTTACACTATCTTTACATAATTAGTGGATCTGAATACTTCATTCACTGCTGGCAAAGGCCAGCTAGAGGTACGAAGGATTAGTATGCATAGATTTGATCTGCAAAACACCAAATGGGCCATTTTCTGACTATTTAACATTAAGTTATATTTTGGGATTGTGAATCACTTGTTTACATGACCAGTTTGAATAATAATTTCAGTATCGATGTTACAGTGGGTGTCTTTGCTCTAATGTTTGACTCTCTTGTTTCATGACTTCATCCTTTAGAGCTAGAGACGAGGCAGGGCTCTGGTGCTGGAAATGTGAGGACACAAGCACCCATCAGAGAGAAAGGTCAGAGGTCAACACCATTCCCTTTCAAATTCTCTCTTTCAAGATATATCAACTATTGTGGTTTGCTTTTTTGTATCCCTTTTTATACAAATGACTGCTTTATCCTGCAGCAGTTCCACTTCAGACGCATCTGTCAGCCTGTGTCTGGTGTGA
>JAQNCA010000002.1:16541553-16554451 GCA_029783725.1 Acanthurus tractus | reverse complement strand
CAACACCATTCCCTTTCAAATTCTCTCTTTCAAGATATATCAACTATTGTGGTTTGCTTTTGTGTATCCCTTTTTATACAAATGACTGCTTTATCCTGCAGCAGTTACACTTCAGACGCATCTGTCAGCCTGTGTCTGGTGTGAGTGTTCATCTGTTTTTCTGTATTTGGCTTCTCCAACAGTGAAAGACCCCAGCCCCGAGGAGCTGCTGAGGCAGCTGCAGGAGGAGAGGACCTGCAAGGTGTGTATGGACAAACTGGTGTCCATCGTCTTCATCCCCTGTGGTCACCTGGTGGTGTGCGGTGATTGTGCTGCCAGCCTGCGTCACTGCCCCATCTGCAGAGCTGTCATCAGAGGCAGCGTTCGTGCTTTCATGTCCTAAGGCTGTAATGAGAAGCCACTGCTAAACAAGTGTAACACGAGTGGCCTTGAGTTTTCCTTTGTACTCATTTTCCCTTGTACTGATGAAAATAAAGCATGTTGCTGATGCTTGTTTACAGATTATTTTCTATAATAAATATTCAAGCTCTTCTATAGGTGTTGTTATTATTTATGGGGTTTTTTTTTTGCAGTCGGAGAATACACTTCACAAAGAGCAGCGTTAAAAGAGCACATTCTTTTATTAACAAACACCTATTTACATGAACACAAAGCACTGTTCTGGATAAATAGGATTACACAATCAGGTCACATGAGGTTGGGGCAACGCAGGACACAGTATAGGAAGAGAGAAATACAAAAAAAAGAGAGAAAAGATGCTTTCCACTTTCTATACAAAGAAAAAGAATTATCTACAAACAGGTGGAGTCTTTTTCAGTGGAAACTAGCATACACATACACAACCATAACAGATTTCAACTAATTCCAGTTACTGTGGATTTTAGTAAGAGGCTCTATTGCACTGAGAGGAAGACTAGAATTTACACAACGATTTTAGTAGCATTTACTACTAATACTGATTATGTTACATTATGAGGTGCCTTTTGTTTTCATAAACACACACACCAGTCAGCCTACCAGGAGTAGACAATATTGACATATAAATTATTGCATCTTGCCAATCTAAATGTGACAAATTAGATCAACCTGTTTCAGTCTCATAATTACGAAATTAGCCAGCAGAAGTGATCAGAAGATTTTTTTTTAAATGTGTTTCTGGCAGCAAAAAACATCGAATATCACAGAGGGATCTGGTGCACAGCATGATATTTTTAGGTGCTGACTAAGACGAAACAAAACTGGGGAGAAAAAGCTTCTTCTTTGATCACAACTGCTTTGATTACGAAAAAGAAGCCAAGCAGATATTTTTGAACTTAGAAATAATGTAATCAAACACACTGAAAATGCTCTGGATTCAAATGTAGGTAACAACAGTTTTTATTCTAAACGGTGAAGATGAAAAAAAGAACCTAGATTCCAAAAATAAAATTTAAAAAATTGACACTTTTAGTGTGAATGCTCAATTGAAGGCTGCAAAAAGACAATGTCTCTAATGTATTTCCTCTTCGACTTAACTTGTTTTCTGAATTTGATGCCAATGACATGTTTTGATCAAGTTGGGACCGGAGCGAGGAAAGACTGAAAGTGAGATGTGATACTCAAAAAACACATTCCATTTGAACATCTCACAGGTAAACAGGTTTCTCTTTATCGGGTGATAGTTTCATGATTTGTTATGAAGGGACATCCCAGAGAGGTTCAGTTGTTTACAGGCATGGATGGGGCAAGGTTTATCACTTTGTGAAACATGATTATATGAAGTTTATTACCACATATGTTCAGGGACGCTCTGTAAAACTGCTGTCTGTAAACACAGCTCATTTGGAAATAACTACATTTTGTTTTTAATTACAATTTAATTACAATTCACACACCATGAGCGTCCCAACCTTTTTGGAATTGAGGTTTTAATATTAGAAGGGCAAAACACTGACTCCTACATGTAAAAGTTTACCAGCAAAATCATCAATTTGAATATTTCCTATAACCTGAAGACAATGAAAACAAACTTTAAGACAGAAAACATGGAGGTTTATGGATGAGCATACCTGTAGAAGAACCTTGCAACTTGTACATGAACACTTTGAACACCAGAGAGCAGTAGTGATTCACACAAACAGTAAGGTGACAGGGGACCTGACTCCGACACTGACCTTAGCTCTGAAACATCCAACTTAAACAAGAAAAGTGCTAATAATCATTACAGGGGACTGTGTGCACTTTCACTAAAATATAGATGTGTCGTGCTGCTGGGTCATAATAAAAAGAATCTGAGTAAGTAACTCTCCAGAAAAGGCTTCCAGTAACTGTTTGACCAGCTTGTTTACAGCAAATTTAAGACATCAGTTTTGCTATTTTGTCATTACTTAATAAGTCTAACACACAATTAAATTACAAACCCTGTAAAAAACATGCTATAAAACAGTCACATGAACTCAGACTATTACCATTAAACTGCTGTACTGACAGGAGAAAATGCTCTGGTTCACTCAGTTTTCTACTTCTACATTAAGACCACATCCTTGCAACTCAACACTGTTGTGTGCAATAAGAATGATAAAAACAATTGCTGTTGTTTTTTTTTAAAGTTAAAAATATGCTGTAAAACCTTCGTTTGAGTGTGTGTAATGATCATCCCTGTCAGGAGCCCTGATGTGTCAGTAGTTGGAGAACTGAGGTGAAAAACAAAGCTTTCAGCACATCTTCAGACAAACACCTGACATTTCAGAAATACTTACTCGGCCGTTAGCGAGAACACTCGCAGTAATAAGACTCCAGAGGAAAAAAAAAAAAAAAAAAGACTCACATGCCATTCCTTGTGTTTGAACACCTCTTACACGCTCACACTCTTTTGCATTCTTGATAGTTCACATTTCAAACTCCTAATCCAAAATCCCCTCCCCCTGAATGGTTCCATTATTTACATTTTCTATTTTTGATAGATCCCCCTGTAGGTTTTGGTGCTTTTGTTCCCTCCACTTCTCTGCCTCTTCCCGCTCTGCTTGTGTATTTATGCACACAGATTCTGGCCTAAAGTAAACAGGCAGCGCACAATAGCTCATTCCACCGGCTTCTCTGTAATTCAGCCCTCCGGCCAAGATCTGAGCCAAACCAGCAATAACATGCTAAATCACTGAGTCTTCTAAGACACAGTACCACAGACTGGGAATGCTGGGCAGTCCCTGATTACATACACGATGTATTTATATGCTGTATACAGTCATGTTCTTGGGGAGCATTAAACCATTATGGGCAGCAGGTCACAGCAACAGGACCTCAGCAAAGGACTCAACACAAAGAAAATGACTGATATTTCCCCCCTAAACACACACAATGTGAGGCTTTGTTGCACTGTAATCCCCCCCCCCCCCTTTCCCTGAACCCGTCACCCCCTCCCTCTGGAAAACAATGGGCCTTAACTGAGAAGTGTTGGCTTTTCTGGGCAGCGCACCAGTAAATGACAAGGTTAAAGTACTAAAATCAAGAAGAGGAGGAGGAATGTGTGGCGTGCCCCCCCCCCCATGCACTGGGATGTTTGTCTCAAAACAGCCATTTCGTCTCCGTGGGAACTTGATGTGTCACCTCCCCGCTGGACACTCGCCTATTTACGTAGACCTGCAGAAAACAGTAACATGGGCAGAAAAAACAGAGTGTGAGTGGTTGTTGGACAACTCTTACACACACACACACACACACTCACACTCACACTCACTCACACACACACACCCTGGATGAATTTCTCCAGGATATAACTCCCTGTAGATTGGGGAGACGAAAACTTCCTCTCTCCCATTAGAGACGGAGCTGATTAAACTGTCAAGAAGCTAATAAAATATTCATTTCATGTTGGCAGAGAATTATTACATGACTTCCCGGGCTTATTGTTATTAAGTTCTCTGCACAACTTAATTGATTAATCCAATTTTAGACAGATTTTTTGTGTGTTTTTCCCCATGTGCTTCTGTCTGTAACTGCCTGCGGCGTGCGGACATGTGTGTACTGCATGCAAACACACAAAAACACAAAAACAGTGTCGTGAAGAGGCCTCCGTATTCCCTACAGCTCTCTGACAGGATGTAGCATGTTTCAGAGAGAAGTTTATTCCCCAGACATGACTCAAACCTCCTCTGTCTGCACAATCACTTCTATTCAGGGTTGTTTTGAAACCTCTTGGATCCTGATCAAATCCTTAAAAGCTTGGGAACAAGTGACTAAGACTTGAGATTATTTTGTCAACTCAGAAGTAACACTTGTTTTGATTAAAGAACAGTTTACAGAATGTCAGGGAATGCCGACACAGTTATGTGAGGGAAACAGGAACATGTACGACCCGCACTGTCCCACATAAAGCAAAGGATCATGTAAATAGCCTCCTACACCTTCTCTTATCAATTTCATCGAGCTAGAAACCCAGGAGGTATCATGGATTCAGACCTAAGTTCAGACCTGCAGTAGTCACATTAAATCAATAACAAATTAAGCCTTCTACCACCTTAAAAATATCATTAGGATCAGAGGCCTTCTGCCAAAACACGATCTAGAGACGACTGAAACAGGCTTTTATCTTTAACAGGACAAAAAAGCGATCAGACAGCTCCAGTTGATCCAAAATGCTGCTGCGAGGTTTGAAACATGGACCACAAAAGCTCAGGAGATAACTCCGGTTCTCAGATCACGACTCTGGTTACTGGTTTCTCACAGAATTGACTATAAAATCTTGTGCTTGTCAATGAATCACTAAACGATTTTGCTTGAAGAGATGTATCAAAAGTTCTGCCTTTTTAAAAACCTTACAGACGTCTCAGGCCGCCTGGATCTGTATTACTGGCTGTTAACAGAGTCAAAACTAAACACGGTGAAGCCGTTTTCGGCTTCTGTGCGCTTTAATGTGGAACAATTTGTCATTTATCTTTCAAATCCAAGCTAAAGAAAGACCTACTCAGGTGCCACTGCCTCTGATTTAATTTCTTTTGAATATAAGATTTAGTTTGTTTTGCATTTTTATTCCACTTGCTTTTTATCGTTTGTTTTATTGTTTTTATTCTTTTTATTGGTCTTGCTCTGTAAAGCACTGTGAGTTGCTTTTGACTATTAAACTTGATATATAAACACATTTGCCATGTCTTTCCTTGCCTTATAGCCACATATACATACAGCCACATACAGAGACATTTAATGGCATGGGAGCACATTCATACTTACGGGTACATGGGCTTTAAGAGGAGATGAGATGGTTTCTCATTGACATGGTAGAGCGGTAATGGGTCAAATCCACCAATAAAATCAACTGAAAACAAAGGATTAAACACATAAATTATGGAGTAAATGAAAAGACAAAAACAGAATATGACGCTGAGGTAAATAAAAAGACAAACATGAAGACAATAAAAAAGGTAAACACAAGATGAATTGAAATGAAATGGAAACAAAATAACAGAATGGAGAACAAATGTAACGCAGGGATGTTGAAAGGGAAGCAGCTGGCCAAAACTGTTTGTCTCTTTTTTTTTAAGTTTTAACTCTGACAAATAAAAGAAATAATAAAAACATCTCTGCTTCAACATTTTTTTCATCTGTACATCTGTGCCTGGAGCCCGAGGGAAAGCTGGAGAACAGGTGAAAGCTGGCCAGCTGTCAAAATAGCCCGAGCCTTTTTTTTTTTATCGCTCAGAAACAGAGGTGACCTTCAGTCACCCACCCAAATGCTCAACTCTTTCTGTTTATTCTCTCACTCCGGAGTTCAGACTCTGAGTGAAGTGCAGATGAGCAAAACAAGTGTTACGTCATGAAAGAAACAGAAGGACATGCTGGTAACCAAAGTGCTGTAATGTTTTTTTTTGTTACAGGATGCAGAGAGATGGTTTTGAGGCGAAATGAAAAGCTCATGATTGGACACAAAGGCTGAGGAGGGGAAAGGAGGGTGAGAAAGAGAGGGGCGGACGGGGGCGCGACACACATGTCGGTCTGACTGACAGGGGAGGCCAAAGAGATTAGACTAAAGCAGTGCATGTGAAAGAGGCCGGCGTGACCGGGAGCAGAGAGCCGTCTGTAAACACCACGAGGGGGGGAAATGGGAAAAAACTGAGATTGAACCTGATTTAGTGGAAAAATACCACAAATAAATAGCGAAACGTAGTTCAAAAGGGAAAAAAAAACAACAAAAAAAGGGCAGATCTGTTACTTTCTAAGAACCAACAGCTGTGGGGGGAAAAAACAGACACAAGCCAACCATGGAAACTACTGTAAGGCCAAATCAGCTCCATCCTGATAAGAGGATGCAGAGGTGGTCTGCTGAATACTGATAGGTGAGCAGGATGAGCGCAGAGAGCCACAGGGTGTTCGTGGGTGGGGGGGGGGGGCTATCCCTTTCCTCTGACCCTGCCCTGATATTAACCAGATACACACACACACATCCCATGCACACACATACAAACACGCAAACCTCTTCCCTGATCTTTTCTGTACCAGTAATTTTCTCATTATGAGCAGGTGGGGATCCATCCTCTGCCATGATAAACTGTGTTCACGAACACTGTCAGATGATAATGATGGCTGCCGTTTTTAGACACACCAGCAGCTCTAGGGAAGGCACGTGTCAGTCCATCCGTCAGTCTGTCAATCCAACACTTTGTTTCAGAGTGAAATATCATGACAGCTGTTGGATGGGTTGTTGTAGAACGTGGCACAGATATTTAAAGTCTCCAGGTGGATGGATTCTGATTTAACTTTTCAGTTCATGACAGAATACCTTGAAAACAAAGAGTCTTTCCAGACATTTTAACTTGTGCACCATTTAAAGGAAAGCAATTTAATCAATAAATTTCAACAGGTGTCAGAGGCTGCCGTTACGTTCATGAACACATCCTACATGACAAAATATCAGCCGTTGAACGCTACTGTTGTTCATAACCCTGTTTCATCCCTCCTACATGCTCTACAGTTGTATCTCCATCGTTAAACCATTTCCCCATTAATTATTCCATGCATCAGTCTTATTCGGACCTTGAGGTCGATCTCCTTTGAAGCTTACTGAACCCTAAAGCATGAAAATCTGCACTGATGGTTGTAAGATATCTGTTCCTTATTCCTGCTCAAGTAAATAGGAATCCACACATTCACAAAATCAATGTAAAACCTGCTTGGATGAAATGGTGGCAAGCTGCAAATAGACTGTTCATTCTCAACAGATGATTTAAGCACTTCTAACATTTTGGCACTTTGGTATAGATGGCAAACATTAAAAACTATATATATAAGCGAACAATAGTGAAGTATGAAACCCCCAACATGATAGAGTCAATTCGTCTCCTCTGATACAGATAGTGGCCTTGGAAACAGACATTTTCAGTTGATAAGCATGTGCTATCCTGCTCACTTTTTTCTAAATAGGGGAGAGCAATCAGATTTTTGCATGTGTGGACACAAGGAGCGAGAAATGAAAGGTATGTAGGTCAATAGTTGAGGCATCTATGTGGAGCTCCTAAACAAGCCAGGAGTAATATCAGGTGATCATGCTTCAGTTCAAGTCCAAACTGTTTGAAATCAGAGAACCCGTTCTGAACCAGGAGAAAAACTGAGAGTCAAACTACAGAGTACTGCTGCATCTCCCATCATGCGTGTGTTTGTGTGTGAAGGGGTTGGCTAGCTGACAGTGAAATGAAACACAGGCATAGAGATAAAAGGAAAAAAAGACCAGGAGGGAAAAACAGGGTGAGGATGAAGGAGCATGGTGTGAGAGAGATCGAGAAAAACAAGGAGAGACGGGGCAGAGACAAAGACACGGGGAGAGATAAAGGGCAGACGGATAGTTCAAGGCATCAGAGCCTGTCTGTGGTACTGCTGCAAGAGGTGAGGTACATGATAATGTTGTGGTCTCTCTCTCTCTCTGTCTCTGGCTGTCTCACACAATCCCCTCATGGTTCGCTCCTTTCTGCAAAACTGCATCTCCATCCACACCATTACACAGCCATAATTGCTATACTGGCAACTCATTTACTTTAAAGAGCAGTTTAACTGTTTAATGCTTAGTTATTTTGCATATGAAAACTTCAGGTTTGTTTGATTGAGGGTGTGTTTAAAGTTAATCATCCATGCAAAGAAGAGAAGAGTTCCAGGCAAAGACAAAGCGGGAGAGCCTCTGGTGAGCCTGTCAGTTCGGATTATGTTTAATCAAAAATTAACACAGGACAACTGAAAACAAAAAAAAATAGTGCCACTGGGTTTATTTCTTTCTGTGAATGTTTCCATGTTAAGATCTCATTATTTTTTTTCATTTCCAAGCATATTTGTCATACAAGGCCCAACACTTCAACACTATTCTATTCACAGTCTGAAATTCATGCATGCACCCTCCCAAGATAATGTCTATTAGCTGTACAACTTAATTAATACAATAAAAAAACAAAGCATAAAATGTGTTTCAGTTTGTGTTCTTTTGCAGTAACAAAACACAGTCCCAGCAATAACCATTTTAATGGTTATACAATAAAAGACCCACTTATTTAATTATGTGAAACCTGCACATATTGTGTTTACTACATTTACAATCTGCCCAAACTTGAAAGTGCATAATTGTGTCAAAAAGCAGCTTAAAAGCTCTGCACACCCACACAAGTGTTTTAAAAACCTTGCCCGATTAGAGCTGCAGTCATGTTGGACGGATGCATAAAATTATTATACACAAAGCTCCATGTACCGAAAAGAGTAATAAGAGTGTAATTGTTCCTGCTTAATGCTGACTCCTTTGCAAGCTGGATGTAGTAAAATTTTACAACTTTCATACAGAAAAAGTCCCACATCTCACAGCTCTCATTTCAGTATCTATTATTCCTTTCAAGAGTATGTGTTCATCTCGATCCTTTTGTGCAATCTGATGAGTCGCATTAACTAGAGTTTTAGCCTTGTGGTTGTGGTTTAACTTTAGTATCCATCCAGGGCAGACCTTTTGGATATTAGATGCCATCACTTTATGACATGTGTTGAATTTTTTGTCAAAATTTGGGTATCACACTTTCAGTCATGGCCGACAACAGGTTTTGTGAGGTGACAGTGACCTTAAACTTTGACCACCAAGTGCTAATCAGTTCATATTTGAGTCCAAGTGGACAATTGTTCTTAATTTGAAGAAACTTTCTAGAAGCACTCTTGAGAAATGCTTTCAGAAGAATGGGACAGATGGACGATCAGACAATCTGATAAAAAAAACCTATAATGCCTCCTGTCACAGCTTTCGCAGATGTGGAGGCATAAAAGCATGTATTAAAAATGAATAATTATCAAAACTTTATTTTCCCGAAAAGCAAAACTTTTAATCCCGTATAAATTACAACCAATAACTACTTTAAATGTTGATATTAATTGCAGCTTTATAAAAGGTTATTGGAATATATCCCTCTTTCCACATCTGACATTTTGACTTGTAATGATTTAATTTAAGAGTTCCGGTAAATCACAAGAATGTGACAGCGGGTCAACATGCACAGTACCGGGACCTTGAAACTGAACCAGCTTAAATTAATTCAGCCAACATCCATTTTATTATTTACAGCTGTTCCCTTCATTTACTGTGAAAAAAACCCCAAAACATTTGGTATCTTTGAATGTGTTACTTGTTTGATGCCATTTATAAACGACATTTTTAAGTGATAACATACCAGCAGAGAGGGGTCTTCTTTTGGATGCTTTGACCTTTCCACTCTTTTTTAAAATTCGACGATATGCTGCCACCTAGACATCTATACGTCCCTTCAGTTTCTCTGTCTGCTATGGGGGATTTCTGGGGATGTGACTCAGCACAGAGGGCGGCAGCATAATTAGCAGACATGCTAAAGCGAGCTTATCCCAGCGCTAGGCTTCTAACTCCATGACCTACTTTACAAAGAGGATTTTCCCCACCACTCGCTCCGTCAGTGTGTCTGCTTACCGCCGATAACTCTCTGTAGCAAATTCACACGCACAAATACACACAACTACCTACACACCAACAGTCCGGAAGTCACACTCAGTTAGCTAAACACACACACATACACAAATACATATGATATGTAGTATGTTTGAGTGTACTTACACATACATGCAGTTGTAAGGCAACAGAAGTCCCAATAAAAGGGAGATCACACACACACACACACACACACACACACACCCACACACACGTACACACACGCACACAGACATGTTTCCATTTTGAGACACTACTTTGACTGATATTCATTTTAAGGGCAGTTACCCTAACCATAACCACTGCATGTCTAAACTGGTTCTCAGACTGTGGGGCGGGCCCACTATTTGGCCCCTGTGGGGTGAACATGATGACTAGGGGACAGAAAAGAAGTGAAACTAAGCTGAGAGAACGTGAGATATGTAAAGAAAACAAACAGTAAATAGCTAGCTGATGCTATTGTCCTGACACTTATTTTATTCAAATTCACTAAAATTCAACAAGGATTTCGAAAAAGCATGTCCTTGTTGAGGGTTGATCAAAACTGTGGGCGGGGGCCTTTTTGCGGCCTCTTGAGGGGGACAAAAAGTTTGACAATCACGTCCTGAAATCAAGTCCCCACTCTTAAAATTAATGATTCACATTATGGGGACTTGACATTTTGTCCCTGCAGGGTAGTTGAGTCCCCAGAATGTGCTGTAAGGGATCAATCACACTGCGTCCACGATCACACTCAGCGGAATGAAATACACACATACACACGTACACACACACACACACACACACATGCACACACACACTCACACTCACACTTACCATCAGTAATAAGGCCTAAAAGCCATGTCCAACTCGGAGCTGATGGTTTAAAATGCTTGTTACTTTGCTCATTGTGTCTTCTTGGCTTCTTACAAGTGTGTGCAAATGTGTGTGTGTGTGTGCGTGTGTGTTTATGTGTTTTATTCCGCGACTCTTTACTTAAGCCTGAGCACTCAAATCTAACTCACCCGTCTCCCTGGAGAGTGAGAAAGTGCTCGGCGTGAGAGGAATTTCTGTCTTATCTCCTTATTCGTGAAAAGCTCATCTTGTCTTGTGTTGTTTGTTCCTGTATATTGCCCCTTCTCCTGTTTCCCTCCTCGGCTTCCTCCTCGACAAACACCTCTTTCTGCTTCCCTCACGTACTCCTCTTCCCATCTCTCCCTCTCTTTCTTCTTCTCAGGAGGATTCTTTCAGCCTCTCTTCTCTGGGTGAGACGCAATCAACTGTGGAAGTTATTGACCAGCAAGGCGCTTAATGAGGCCGATACAATGAGTGACCAGAGACCTCTAACTTTTTACAAGCACACCTCATTAAAGCTCGGAAAGCAAGAGATGAGAAAAGAGAAGGAGAGAGAGAAAGATTTCTCGAACATACTAAAATTGGATTCTGATACGTGATTATTCCTCTTACCTATGAAAAAATCTGGGAACAGAAATAAAGCAATATAAGGGAGAAGTCAGGAGAAGGAAGAGCTCTGAGTAGGAGGAGAGATGGTGAGGCAGCAAGGGAGCTCAGTGCAGCAAACGGCTTTAATCTACACATCAAATGAAAGGGAAAATGAGAGCAGCAAAGTGCCATAGCTGGTTTTTCTGTAGCTAAGAGTGTGTGCGTAAGTGTGCACACCTGTCTCTACAGGAACAAATACGTGTGTATGTGTGTGTGTACTCGCTGGCAAAGGGCTGATTACAATAACAGAGAGGTAGAAGTTGGAAGCCATGTAGCAGCATTTTACTTCAGCACAGCTTGCATCAAAGAAGTACTACCAGATAATTAAAACCAATAAAAATCACACCATGTTCTGTTTTCATCCCAATCTTTTTTTAAACCAACCTCTACCCATGGCTCCTTTATTTTTATCTCTTTGGAGCATGGATGACCGTCCACTATGAGTCTGAACAAACACAATGTGTGCCAACAGTCCACAAGGGAAATGACTGAAGCCAAAATGTCATAAAAACAAAAGTAAAAGTTGTTGAGGTTGGAAAATTTTTTTTCTTTTAGTTGACACGACTCCTGTTAAAATGGTATTGTCCTCCAGGGATTACTGAGGAGTGACTGGTGATTAAGTGGTACCGCCTAGAGCTGGTGGGGTGGTGATGCTAACCACTAGCAACCAGTGAATCTCTGGTATGCGACCAACAAAGAACAGCAATGACTTCAATGCTACTGTTTTACAGTAAGAAACACTGACACCACATCACGAATTCTCAGAAATTACACAAGTCTGTCATTTAAGATGTAATTTGTGCATGTAGGTATATAGTCATTGTGTTGTTTTCAAATCAAATTAAAAGTTTGGCTTTCTTAAAAAAGGGACTGATATGGTTACAGCCAGGCGCCAATCTAGGGCTGCACAATTATGGGCGAACTGATAATGATGATTACTTTGAATAATTTTAAGATCACAAAATTAAAATAAAAGGAAAAAAGAAAAAAACAACATTGGCTTCACTTACTGTGACATATTGTACAGTGTGTTATGGATGTCTGAGTTGATTCAGGACAAAAATGGGTATCTGGTGAGGTCATATTAGGTCGAGAAAACAATACTCATCTTGGCCTAACTACAACTATGTTACAACAAGGTGAGCGTGCTGTGTGTGACCCCAAAAATGAGGCGAAGGCATCTTGTCTCTCGGTGCTTGGTTGTTAGTTATACAGAATGAATACTCGAGATACTCCATTTCATCTCAGACAATCCTCAGAGAGAGAGCTTGTCCACTCAGCCTCTCGGTTTAAAATTATGGCTGCAATTTACAAGGCAAATTTACAGTTCTTATTCTACGAAAGTTAGGACACTTTGAAAAATGTAAATGAGGACTGAAGAATGCAATCTTTTGCATTCAACCCCTTGACGCCCAGAGGTGCGTTTTCGCTTCAAACCGCTTCCATTGAAAATGCATCCATCTCAATCATCCAGGT